>JACCIC010000015.1:4465000-4502500 GCA_018907035.1 Sycobia sp. Sy_11 | reverse complement strand
TAATGGAAGGGTACTGGTTAGTGCGTTGATTTTTAGGTGGACAGGGGATGTCATAATTAAAGATTCTGGGACTTTTTCTCGGGAACTTACGAGTGCACTTGAGATCCGTGTAAGAAATAGAATATTCCAAAGGAACGTGAGAAAAGAAAAAAGTGGCAATAAATTTATTCTCTCTCTCTCTCTCCCAATATTCAAATTCTTCTCTCTCACCCTCTTTTGAAAATCATCTGGATCAACTTACTACATTAGGGACTACATTCAGAAAAATTTTCGATTAAAGTGACTGACAAATCAAGCCATTTATAGTCGGATAATTTAATGATGGATTTATGCGGTACCAGTATTGTTGAATTAAAGAAAGTCTCAAATTTACACGTGTGAGCCAAATAAATGTAAACAAACAGTTCTTTCATCTTACACGTATTGACTATTTATCGTTGCTGAATTATCATACGTCAATACTTCTTGATTTAGGAACCTATGTATAACTATATTTTCTTATCCTTCGTTGAAAACATAATAGAGTACCACAAATCGAATATTTCATATACGTTTCTGTTAGCTAATCAATTGAGATCGGTTGAGAAGCTTGTTCGTTTACTCCAGGACATTTGCAAGCGATTTAAGTACACCGCGAAATAACTCGACGAATACCGATTTCAAGCCATTCTTTTACCTAAAACTAGAAACCTTGAATTCACAGACCCTGAGATTTAGGAATGCGACTTTGTCTTTGAATTTTTCATTTTGAAAATTACAGATGACCTTTAATATACCAGAGCAGCGTGCTCAACGGATTCGAATGGAGTATCCCAGAAAATATAATTTAATGTTCTACTACTAGAGAAATTCAAATATAAACATATGTAGAAAATAATACAGAAAACAGTAAAGTTTACGCATTCATCAGAATCTAATACGTGCTGCATTCAAGAGATTTTGAATATTGCAATAGTAGTACTGTTAATAAAAATTCTTATTCGCATTACTGTTTAGCCATTGTCATTGGCTGCGAATCCACTTAAAATCTATAAAGAATAAAAACTATCCCTAAGATCGCGACAAAACGACTTTCATTCTCAGCTTGCATCCTCACACGCCCACATATCGGCCGCCGGGGCGTCGGGTTCAAATCCTAGCCAAAGACGGGAGGATCGTTGGTCTGAAAATTTTTTTGGGGAGGGGGGACGGGAGCTTGAAGTCGAGTGCCGAGCGACGACGTCGAAGCGATATAAACGCGTAGGAAAGCGTTGATGATCGGCGACCCATTCCCACGGTAACGGAATATAATAAGGGGATCGTCGGATAAAAAAGACACTCCGCCCCCTCCCCGTTCTCTCACTCTCTCTGTCTCTCTCTCTCTCTCTCTCTCTCTGGCATCACCGAACTTTTTTCTTCAAATCACCGCTGCTCGATCCGCGCTTCTTGCACGGGCCTTTTCAATTAACCTTGCGTCGATCGAGCCCGTCTACACCCCCCCCCCCTCTGCCATCCGATGGCTGACCTCTGTATATAATAATTTTAAGGAGCTTTTTGCGCATCTATAAGCCAAATATATATATATATATATATATATATATATATATATATATATATGTATGTATGTATGGCGACGTCGTCGTTGGCGGTAGTTCCATGAGCCCCGCATCGCACGTGAAATCGAGGACAACGGGCGGGCTTTGCGCACCCGCGAAAATGAACGGAGCCGCTGATGGAGGGATGGGGGGGCGGGGAAAGGCAACTCTGTGCATTATCTTATTGCTTCCTCGTCATCGCCGCCTCGGTTTCATTTTTTTATTTTTCCTCCTTTCTTTTTTCCTACACACAAATCGATCCTGTATATACACAGTTCTCGCTAAAGGAAGCGCGCACGGTGAAGGAGAGAATGAGAGAGAGAGAGAGGAGAGAGAGCATCGGGTTCTGCAGTGCGGGATTAGTTTGTATATTTCGTTGCAAGGAAAAGCGCAAGTGGAATTTGTATATACACGAGCAGGAAACGTTCGAGCATTGAGTATAATATGCAGTCTTTGAAAGTTAATCGCGCGCGTCCATCCGGCTGCTTAGTTATTAAGAATTAAATTTGTCTCGTTATAACATACGTACGGCGTTAATGTTATTACGGTTAATCGTCGCGCTCAAGAAGGTATTCGAAACATTCGTTCGGGGCCGCGGCGAAATATTTTCTTATTTGTAACAACACATTTATTAATCTATAAATAAATGCACGTTTTACATAAGGAAATATGTTTCGCTCTCGATAAATAATTCAATGGAAGAGGGGGACAAAATATTTATTTGGAATTGACCACCAGTTACTTTTACAAGTGTATGACAATTTAAGGAATTTAAAATATTAAATATTTATATAAATCTTAAGGAAATAACATATTGCTATTACAACTCTACTCGTTTTACTGTATAAGACTGTTGTGTGGAAATGTGTTGTGCTTCTATATATATATTAAATATTTAAAATTCTCGTATATCGAGATAAAAAAATCAGCGAATCGAATTAATTCGTTTGTTTCTCACTTTCTAAAAACAGCGGGCGTAAAAAATTAACAAGTAAAATTATATTAGAAATTGCTTGAAATATATTATATTCGCGCGCAGAAACACAAACATTAACACACACGCGCGCGCTCACACACACACACATATATATCGAACTTATTTATTTTTGATGCATCAATAGATTAATAATAATAAGGCCTTTGTGCAGGCTTGTTCAGGTTTTAGAATCTGTACTTATATTTGTACTAATAAAGTTTATTAAATATTTATATCGGTAATGACAGATAAACTGTTATGATTCATGACAACCCCTGTAAATTCTAAAATTTAGATACAACCATCACAGAATAATCAAAATACATCAAAAGATATAAATAATCAAAGTAATATAAAGCCCGGAACTGTCTACGCACGCCCGGTCTCATTTTTAATTTTTTTTATGCAATTTAAATTTTTAGTATGTTTTACTGAGCTTCTTATAGCTGCTAAGTATGATATATATATATATATATATATATATATATATATATATATATAATATATTATATATTATATATATTATATATTATATATTAAGACGCGCGGTAAGGCGCTCGAACTCGCGCGTCGGCTGTCACTTCTTATACTTCCACTCGTTACCTCGAGCCGTCACGGCGTTTTTCCAACCGCCCGCGCCCGCCCGCCGTTCGCGGAATGTCTCCTACGTGGCGGAGCGGGCGCCGCGTCCTTGCATCGGGACTGCGGGCATTAATGCACGCGCAGACACAGACGCGCTTGCGCGCACAAACACGCGCACACGCACACACACACACATACAAACACACAATGATAATCGAAGCGTCCCGCGTGCGAGGTAGAGGAGACCCCCAGTCGTCTCCGGCACGCGACAACGGCACGCTGCGCCGCTCGCCCGCCGCGGGAACAATGCTCGCGCGGTTCAGAGAGTTGTATGTACACACACATACGCGCACACATACAGGCATATATTATTTGTGCAGGAGAAAAGCGACGGTAGGCTCGGGCAATTTCGGGAGGGGGGAGGCAATATGAGCAGACGCGAACTGTCGATTCGGTGCGCATTTTCTATTTCTAAAGGGTTGGTGGGGACGCAGTTTCCTCCTACTGGACTCTCAGGGGCTCTTAGGTAAGCGGCCGATGCTCTTGGCGGATGTTATGGGTACGATACAGTCGCTTTTAGAAAGAGAGAAAGAGAGAGAGAGAGATTATTTATCGTTTCTTGTTGGGTTTCGAAATCGGGATGTATAGAGATAGAAATCGATCGCTTCTTCGTGGAGTAGTAGTTTTACTATATCGATATACAATGCGATTCGATGGTTCGGCATTATAGCAAAGTATATATGTATATATATATATATATATATATATATATATATATATATATATATAAAGATTTTAACGGCTATAACACGAGCTGAAGCGATAAGCGGTTGAAACATTGATTTAAACACAGCCTAGATTTGTCTAATTGAAAATCATTGGTGAAAAGGTTGAGCGAAAAATTTATTGCCGATATTAACCGGATATTAATCTGACAAGTTGCGACCTCAACTATACGTTGTAAATAAAAGCGACATTGCAATATTTTCAAATTTTATTTCTTATAGTCGAATTTGATTTATTATTGTTGAGCATTTTTAAAATTTAAATGAAAAATAAACTTTATAATAAAAAATATAATATAATAAAGCCATTTTAAAGTACATTGAAATTTCCCTTATCGATGCCTATAATTTTTCATTTGAAAAATTCTGTTTTAGATAAAAGTGCTAAGTGTTAAAATTCTCATTGTTTCTAGTATATCGATAATTTTAGTTATTATTATTTACAAAATTATAGAACTCCGAGCATTGCACTTTCACAGACATCTCCGTGACCGTTTCGTTATTAAACTAGCTCGATTTTCTGAGTATACACACAGCGCAGATTTGACTTTTTGCGCACAAATCCTTATCCTTTTCTTTTCTTTCGTAAATAAAAACGAGTTTGAATCCGCGTTTAAAAATTAAAAAATCTGCCTTATTTATGGCCCGGTACATTATGCCTCGATATTCATGGATTTGGCATCGTAAAGCGAATATGATATAAATCTGCGATTTTCGCAGGCAAACAGGCGCGCGGGGGGGGCAGCCATTCATCAATGCGATTAGCTGAAAACCGCTACGTAATCCCGTCTCTTATAGAGCGGCCGTCGATAAAAATTAAAACGAAAAAAAAAAAAAAAAAAAAAAAACAAAACCCCAAAAAAAAATCCACGAAAGCCCTAGGAATATCGGGAGCAACGGGCATTATCCTGACAATGGGACATTCGTTATTTTCCCCCGTTGCCATTGTCTTTTTCTCATGTGCCCACTTTCTTTCATATTTCCTGGCGCAAGCGTCAATACTCGGTAAGGAGGGTGGGAGGGGGGGAGGTTTGACGTTTTATTGCCCTTTCCACGCGAGATTTATTTTTCACCGGCTATCGCACAATGAGCGGAGACATTGGGGAAAAAGTTTGTCCAATACTGCTGCGATAAGATTTATTTATGGGCGTAATAAAGTTTTCATTAAAATGATACGAAAGCTCGTACATAAGCGGTTAAGAGATTTAAAGGAGAAGCAGGTCAAATTTAACGTTATATATATGTGTGTGTGATTTGATCGGCTGTGATGTCCGTGTAAAAAGTGTCTTTATTTATCATTTTATAAATATACATATATATACATATCTATATATTTAATTCACATACATATATTTAAGATACGTTATATTTAATTGAAAAATAAGTTTAATCTTTAATTTAATACATATTATTCATTTACTTATTTATGTATCATCCGCTCAAGTCCTGTTTCAGTAAAAAAGCAAATGTAAATAAACAATTATATTAATAAACTAATACATAATAAAATTATAAGATATTGATGGTAAGACAATAAAATCGGTAGACGCATTACATATATTATACAGTAAGATATTTGTACAAAATACTACAAATATATCTGATAATAAAGTACAAAGACAAGCACTTATGCGTCTATCAAGGCTACAAATTTTTAAGAAGATCACGATAATGATCAGGGAATAAACAAATCAATTTCGGAAGTTTGAAGATATCTATGGGTACTCCGGTAGTGCTTTTTAGATAAATTTGAAAAACCCCCGTAGAATTTAAAGATTTAATGGAATTTGGAACCAATTTCCATATCTTTCGTAATCTAAGCTTGGGATTATATAAAACATAACTCGTAATCTATTGCAGAAATTATATAACGTTTACGATCAATGTGGAATTCGATCGTTTATATGTGTAATAATGATAAATGAATTCCGAAGCCGGGCGAGTGCAATTCAAAAATTTCTATTTATGCGCGCACGCGCGCGCGTGTGTCAGTAAGGCCATCGCGCGAAAAAGAAGAATATACCCCCGAGAAAGACATACACCCTCGAGCGAATATATGTATATATATATATATATATATATATATATATATATATATATATAGAGCCTTTGCGATTTGTTCTCGATCTCCTCATCGAAAACAATAAACAATATAATCCACTGTGCGCCCTCTGCTGCGGCTGCTGCTCCTTTTTTCTTCCTCGGGGGCAGCTCGCACGACGGGCGTGTGTACGCTCCGTGCGCCATCGCGCGCATGCACATGTAAAAGGAAGAGAGAGAGAGGGGAGAGAGAGAGAACAAAGGCCCGATAAATTCGCGCGCCCGCACAAGTGTGGACCACAGCAGTGCCCGTCCATCAAGTGAACCGACTGCCTTACATGCTCTCTCTCTCTCTCTCTCTCTCTCTCTCTCTCTCTATGTCTCCCCGCGGATATATATATATGAATTTGCAAATGACTTATTATCGCCTTATCTATGCCTGTGTTACCTGTCTGTATACGGGCGCAATTCTGGAAAATAAACCATTTTCGCGGATTTTTAAAAAAGACAACCTATGTACGTCCCGTGCGTCTGTATATGTACATGTGTGTGTGAACGACAATGTGGTCGCTAGGGTTATTTTTAGAATTCATCGCGGTGTGTTATGAGTTAACTAAAAATATGCCGGAAAGATGATCTGGGGCGGTTTTTATTGTCGATCGTTAAATTGAGTTAGCTGTTGCTAATTACTTTTCTGTATTAAGTTTGGTGTATATATCTGGAAGTTTTTTTTGGACGATAAATACAGACTTCTGTTAATGGGGACAGCATTTACGATATGTACTATAATATGGTAGGAAAAATTATCTAACCTCAAGAATTTTTTATGTTTAAGATGTCGTTATTATTGATAAAATTCATTTAAAAAAAAAAAATTTGAAAGCCCTCTAATAAAACTTATGGCCTCGCGTTTAATTAATGAAAAACCTTCTTTTGTTCTATTTCGTAAAATACTAATCAATATATGTCTTATTCTCTATTGGCAATTGACGAATTGAATTAGATGCAGTCGGGTACGTCTAGACGTCCTTTACATACATTGTTCTAGACATTTCTCAATTCAAGCATCCAAACTTCTTCAAAATCGATCGTATATTTCTGATTCTATGATGAATGTGTGCAACTAATTATGCAACTTAGTTCGAACAAAAATTCTATTATCAGTAATTCAAAAATAATTGATAAATTATCCCACATTTTGGTTATATATTTGATAATTATACACATTGAAATCACACAATATTATGATGTGTTGATCGTTCTTATATTATGAAAAGCGAATGTAAGTATTTTTATTTGTCCGAGTTGTACTTAAAATTTGTGAATAATTTTTTATCAAATTTACGACTAGAAAGTGTATCCGATGCAAAGTGATCATTACCCACAAACGAATCCGTATAATTGTAGCGAGTCTCATTCCATTAACGGAAAATGAAGATATTATATTATCATCATTTTGAATTCAACAGTGCATTTTCAATTATGCAGAAATTCAAAAACGCCTATATAAATAATACTGAATTCGCCTTTTCAATGCATTACCGAGACTTCTGCCCCGTTCGGTTACATAATCGCTTGCATAATGACAATGATAAACATTAAAAAGCTCTCACTTTTCCTTTCAACGTCCATACGCATATAGCATAAAGAGATCATCCTTTCGCCGGTATGCACGAGTAAATATTGAACCGAGGCGATGAAACCTGCTCTCGCGGCGAGTGAAAAATCACCGCCGAACGTGCGATTTTTCGCGGACTCTTATTGCTTCACCAACCACCCCCCCCCTCTTTTTTTTCTCGTCGCCAGTTCTTGTCCGTTTATCTCTCTCTCTCTCTCTCTCTCTCTCTCTCTCTTCAGCGATGCAGCCAGCGGCGGCAGTGGTCGTCTTTGCCTCTCGCTGCGTGGCGTGAGACAGAGAGAGGGATGTAGGAAGAGAGAGAGAGGGGGGGCGTGGATCCGAAGAACCGGCTCCCTTCAGACACTTCGACGGAGAACAATCGATTCCGTATCGAGAGAGTGAACTTAAATTGGCATTTTTCTTCTCTCTTTCTCTATCGATGGAGAGGGAGGGAGAGGGAGACAGAGAGACAGAGAGAGAGACAGAGAGAGAGAGAGAGAGAGAGAGAGAGAGAGAGGCAGGCAGATTCGAGGTATGCATCGCTCGCTGCAAGTATGGATGCTTTCATCGGGGGTCCTCTCAATTGGACACTAGCACGCGTATTGGCACACTCGTACACACGCACCCATACGCGCGCGCGCACGTATATATATATATATATATATATATATATATATAATCGTATCGACGAGAAACGAATTGTTCGCCTCGGCGAGTACGATGCGGAGAATAAGAGTGTCGCAGTCTGTAGACGCGCGTTGTCACCGCCGGTATATTATTTTCGCTCAATGGAAATCCCGGTAACACGTGTAAAATGGTCTGCTCTATTCATGAATCGCCACGGCCATAAGCATCGCGGGCAATTTTACCCGGTTCGCGCGGGTATTAGCTAACGCCGAGGGGTGATAAATCATTCGCGAAAATAAAAGGCCGACGGCGTCAATTATGTATTTATTGCTTTGGAGAAAGAAAAGAAGGAAGGAAAAACGAAGTTTAGTTTTGCGCTTAGAGGCCTGTATATATATATATATATATATATATATATATATATATATATATGTATATATAATACTTATCAATGGAGCTAATTCGACTTTATAGTAAATATCCTTTTTCAATGGACTTATCCGCCTGCAGTTCAGCGATGATTTATTTCACATCGTAAAATAAAACGATCCGAGCGTTATTCAAATCGAGCGCTACTAAGGAAATGATGTTGGAGTTTATGAAATACATTGATATAACGCATTGACATTATATAATCGGCCATATCCCTGTAAACAATTGTAATGAAACTAAAAATACCTCTTTTATACGGTGGGTGTGAAGGAGGGATGGGGGGGGGGGAGCATGCACGAGCGAGGCTTCGTACTCCGCTATACATAAAGCACTTTATTGATTTTCGGACGAATGCCATAAGCGCGAGCTTAAACAAACGGATTACGACGCCTACGCGGGAACGCGCGGAATGATTCTCTCCCGTATCGGGAGACGCAATAGCCTTGGAGGATTTCCGTCCGTATCGGAGATTACAAGCTGCTGCTCATCCACGTGCCCGATAAAATTGACGGATGCGAAGATTGTATTTATTCGCGTGCACAGGAGAGAGAGAGAGAGAGAGAGAGAGTGAGAGAGGCTGAGAAAGACGTTCGCTTCTTTCAGTTACACGTCGGGGCGAGTTATGATGTATTGCGAGAGAACGCGATTTCGCCGATCTGTCCGTGAGATCGGTGGCCGTATGTGTGGGTGTGTGCAAGTGTATACATCTATATATAGATTATTCAGAGGAAAGTTTTAATCGATCATCCGGGCTTAAGTCTCGATATTATGACGTGGTATTGTTGCACATCTCCTCGGTTCTTTCACTGGAGCGTAATATAGAGTGGTCGAATGAGGGTCGAGAGAAAAAAAAAACCAAGCGTTTCTCGTTCCATCAGTCTTTTAATAGAACAATTTTCAGATGACTGGGCAAAATTATAAAATTGGGGAAGCAGGAAGATCCATATAATGGAGCACGGTAAGCTCTGGTTAAATATAGATTTTCACTGATTCGAGATAAAATTCATCGATCATCGGCCATTGTAACAAATAAACCATTATATGGCAATGCTCGTCGTGTATGCACTTTGTAAAATTCCGATTGATTTAGAATCAAAATCAAACTGAAACAGATCTGAAAATGATTTCGCTCTCTACTGGACATTTGCAATAAGTAAGGAGTTTTTAAGCTGAGAAAAGTGCGCAGAGCTGTCTTAATCCCGAGGGAATTAAATTAATTTATATAGGCAACGTTTGTTTCCATAAATTTTGAGTAGACGTCTGTATTGCGTATAATTATCTTTTATCCTTCTTCGTCAACGTTTCAATTTAATCGAAGTACTTTTACCCTGTTAATCCGAAGACTTTCACCGGTGTACAGTAAGATTTTACATCGACCCACAGCGATTATTAATCAATTCCGATCGTCTATGAAGAAGGAAAACTCTTGACAACTAACAAGGAGGCTATATTCAGCGCGGGTCACAGATTTTAGTTAAATTAACTCACCGTCATTCCCGATAACTGGATAAATATTGGATAATGACGAAGCGTAGACATGTAACACTCCAAGAATTGTATATTTACATAATTCATGTGACTGCATCGATACCTTTTCATGTATCATTGAATGGTTTTTGTGCTTGTATTATATAAATTCCGAGGAATTGATAAAATAAAACAATTATCAGCAGATCACGATAAGAAATGGGTAAAAATTGACGGTTTGCTTTGTAATCACAGTCGTGTAAAATTTAATATTCACCTATACTATAAATACGAATTTAGTGTTTCACATTTAAGTCATAATGAAAGAAATTCATTAATTTTTCAGCATTAAAACGAGTCACTATAGCAAAAATCTAATTACATGTCAAAAATAAAGGTGAATTAATTTCATCCACAGTGGAAGTATTCTTATTTTAACTGTAAAGAAATTTCGTTACAACCAGTTATTCCCTCTAATGTATTAATGCTTGATTAATCCTATCATGGTCCATCTTTTTCTTCGTTCTAAATCCGGTTCATAGATTTTCAAAAAATTGGTTAATTCATCCCTGGACTTGATTCTTATAAATTTTCGAACTCGTGTGTTTCGAAAAAAATTCGGCCTTTCTTGGAGGTAGATTGGGAACAATCGGTTTCTCTCTCTAAATTTGTCACTGGTTTGAGTGTTGTGCTACCGGAATGAATCAATGGATTTCGTCCAGTTCGAAATCTGTCAATGGAGCCCGGGATGAGGTCTTTTACATTATCCATATGCGCTCTCTACACACAATATCTTTTCCATATTCATAAAAACACCAACCTGAGTATGCACTGTGAGTTAGGATAAATTGAAAACGTTGAAGCCAGAATATCTGAAATTACGGTACGGTATTCAAATTATTGATCTTATTGAGACGCTTTCCATTAACAAAACAAAAAACAAAATACAAAAAACAAAAAAAACACTGTTTCCGATTAGATAAAGGTTTCAGTAGGCTCCTGTTTCTGACAATACGATAATACATAATCATTTCATTCGCCTGTCACACAAATGTGAAAGACAATCCGAATAAAGTAAAAAATCGAACAAACCCTATAAGAATAGCTTTATCCGTGGCATAACAAAGGAAACTTTCAGCGTCAGGCCTATCTAACTACTCTATGAATCATCCGTTTCATACGTCAATAATATAGGCAAATAAATTTCCGTAAAATCTGCGACCCATAGTTGAGACACTATCCACGTCAGTAAATAGAAATCCGCCTACATTGGCAAACAAATACCGGAAAATATACGACTTGCGCATTTGGGAAAATCGTGAACCACCTATATGATGCATTTTAAAGAAAAAACAAATATATATATATATATATATATATATATATATATATATATATATATCTATTTCGCATCAGGCTCAAAAGAATCTTTTATACCAAGCCAACCCCACCTCCCCTCGTCTACCAATTCTTGAGCAATTCAATTTCATAAGCCGCCGCAGCTCTTTTTATATGTTTATTTATTTTCGAGTCCCGCAAAATGGTTTCGTCACTCGCCGCGACTTGCGCTCCCAGAACAATAAATAATTAACGGCGTGTTCTGCGTCGGGACGGCAAAACTGCCGCATTAAATATTGACTAGAGTATTAAAAGGGGGAATGATAGAAGTAAAACTTGGTTTTATAAACAAATAAAAAAAAAACCCCATGCCCGTTACATTAATACATCTCGAATGCAACAGTCGCGCTGGAAACAACGCGTGCGTGGGAATTTACGAAAGTTAAATCGCACATAATCTAGTCTCTCTCTCTCTCTCTCTCTCTCTCTGTCTCTTCCACGCCCTCTCTCGAAAAGCAAAGCTCTAATTAGCGCGAACTCGTAAGAATTACCAAACTCCTGTAGCCAATGGGGGCACTCTTAAACGACTGTCCTCGCTGTCGCGCTAAGAGAGAGAAAAAGCGCGGGGGACGAGAGATAAACTGAGAGAAAGAGAGAGAGGGAAATAAGAAAAATACTTTCCTCTCCTGCGCGCATCCTTTCACTCGCGCGGATCGGCATCGGGAGGCGCCGCCGTGACCGAAGCACGTGTGTCGAGAGATGAGCATGCTACTGTGGCAACTATATATCTATATCGCCTATTGAACTAATCGAGCGAATGCGCGGATGGCTTAGAATTTTTACGATTAACGAAACGAATATGGGTGTTGTTATTTTCTACCAGAGAGAGAGAGAGAGAGAGAGAGAGAGAGAGAGAGAGCCGACCGTTGACCGCACTAATCATCCACTTTATTTATTTATTTTTTTAATAGAAATGCAGGTTCGTATAGCTATTTTTGTCAGATATTGGCTTGGTATCCGTGGATGAAAGAGGGATACGCATGAGGTTAGCCTTATTATAAACTAACCTACATTATCGGTGTATAAGTATCATGAGCTTGACTGAGCTTTCCTCTCTCTCTCTCTCTCTCTCTCTCTCTCTCTCTCTCTCTCTCTCACTGTCACAGACTCAATTTATAATGCTGAACGGTCGCTGCGTAAACTTTCCATGCTCAAACGCAACGGCCGGCCGCACGACTCGCGTGCACGCGCGAGCTCGCGGCGATGTCGTGATGCGCGTGCGTATCGGTCGAGCGGGAAAGAGGAGAGGAACTTTCAGGAATATATATATATATATATATATATATATATATATATATATATATAACGAGCGCACGCACGTTGTTACAATGCGGTGACATTTCATCGCGTTCTCTCGTTGAGCGTGAGCCTGGAAATGAAAAGGGGTTGTGAGGCGGGGAGGGAGGCGGAGGTCGATCATCGAGAATATAACAGGCTGCGTCGCGATGAGCTATATAAATAAGGAAATGTAGAGGAGGTTGCGGACAGCGTAACGCAATCCCGTAAGGGGGGCATTTTCTCTTTTGCGGGGTTTATTAATTATAGTCGCGCGCATGCGCCGCGCTTTTACAAGGAGAGGGGAATTTTCTTCTACTTCCTCTTTTTTTTTTTTTTTGGTTGCGGTGGCTTAGAATTTCGCGCTCGATCTTTGAATCGTATTGAAAATATGTAGGCGAGGATCTACGTAACTGGAAACTTTCAATATTAAATTAATTATACTTTTTTCTCGATACCTATAGTATATCTATGTTTATAAGTGAGCTGTTATTTATAGTCCGAGCCTCGGGAAATCGGAGTGTCAGTGATTCTCCGGTGAGAGCGGCGTTTCTTGATCGATCGTGAAAATCTCGGTGAACTCTGTATAAGTCGCAATGAGAGAGAGAGAGAGAGAGAGAGAGGGGGGGGCAAGAAATACAATTGCGAGATACGCATGGATATGTTATGACATCCCAGGTTACGGATCCTATGGGATCTATAAAATAAATTGGAAGTAATTGCACGGCCGACGGCTTTTTTTATTTTTTAGTTACGTGGATCGAGGCGTGTAAAAAGCGCAATGAGCATTGATATACGAGTGCCGCTGAAAAATCTATAGTGATCATCTTCGAGATTGCTTGGAGTAACAATGAAGCCATTTTCGATAATAAATTACTGTCTTTATATTTACAACTTCGATACACAAGCATATCGTATATGATTATTTATATAAATATACAAGTGGCAATTTTGTTATTTTAAAGAAATATACATCACGATATATAAAACTAATGCGTAATACATTAAATATTTCAGAATAATGCATGGGAAATATACACTCAATTTCAATATATTGCACATAAAGCAAGTAATAAAACCACTTCAAATTATGTTTTTATTTTGTTTGTTTTTGTTTTTGTTTTTTTTTTTTATTATAATTAAATTCAATATTTCACTTAAGAGAGCTCGTAAATTCCTCATCATTTTTTCGTTCGCTCACTTAATTGGCGCCTATTGAAATATCGACTTACAGCCTTTGGAAACAATTTAGTAACGTGCTGAAAAGACAAGTGCTACGGGCTAGAGATTTGCGGTGGGCATAAATTTTGCGTACTGGCAATTAAAAAACAATAAAAATTTCCGGTGATATACTCGCATATCGCAATTTTTGACGTTGCATAGAAGATGATGGCTAAAAAAGACACACACACACACACACACACACACACACACACACACGCATATTTATAACATTGCACATAATGTTTTATATTCATTAAAGAGAATCACATTCGCTTTTCCAAATTAAGAATGTAGTTAAATAAAAAAATGCAGTATTCATTAGTCAATCTGAAAGTTATTATTTTTAATAAAGAAACAAATATAATAAACGAGCCTAAGAAACGAAGTATGAGAAGTACACATTCAACAGCGCGCTGCTGAGGTTTTATATTGAAATTGAGTTCTTCCGTTTCTTCGCCCATCCTTGCTCAGGATGAGCGTATGGGAATAAATTCAGATGCGCTTACGGCACACCTTTTCTGAAAATTCACGCTGCGCGAGGGACTAAACGTCCACTTGCGACGTGCGCACGGGTCGCGTTATCGCATTAGTCGCAGTTTATCCCGGGTGGGTTTTCAAAATTAAATATGCTAATGCATGGGATTTGAAGGCATTTCCATTATATAATGCGATACTAACGAAACTTGTAGAAAATGTAGTTTACGATTATCTGTCAATGTGAATGGGAGGGGGAGGGGGGGAGGGAACAACGGCATTGCCGTATTTCGACATTTTATTGAACGTAATTATAGAGATAAGAGGCCAGTAAATAATTGAAGAAATCTATTTAACGATTATATTTACCCGCAAAAGACCAACATATCGTAATATTCGTTTAATATCCTGGACTTTATCGTCTTGTTATACGCCTTCATATATATATATATATATATACCCGGATCCTGGAAAGCTGGCAACTTCTATTTAAACATGCACACAGGCACATGTACGCATTCGCACGTTTGCCGTGATGATTTTAAAAACCACTTACGATTATTGTACAAAGCTACTAAGTGCTGCGGTACGGGGGCTTAACTGGCGATTATCGAAAAAGTGATACGGGCGGGAAAAAAAAGTAGAATCAGGCGCGGGCACCCTCCCTAAGCGATTATGCCCCGTCGCCGGCTACTCCGTTGAAATCCGATGGACGGTGAAAAGCAAAACGAAGCGCAACCAAAAAAAAAAAACGACCCTGCCTGTCTAGAGAGGGAGAGTGAGAGAGAGAGAGAGAGAGAGAGAGAGATATGCAAACCTGTAGGGCTGAATTACTGGTTCTCACCCCCCGACCCCACCCCCTTCCCGCGCTGCTAATTCTACCCTATGGCTTCTTTAAAAACCAAAAAGGAAGCAACCCCGAGCACATATATGCACACCTTCGGATCCTCTAACAAGCGCCCAAATTACACGATCCTCCCCCCCCCACCCTCCATCGCGCCCTCGACGAAACGTTTCGGAGAGGAGAACCCCCTCCCCCAGTCCTCTGCACTGCTTCTTCGCCACTTACGCGCATCGGGCGCGACCCAAATAACTCCCTTCCGCGAAAAAATAAACGAGACCTCTCTCGGAGAGCGAGAGAGAGAGAGAGAGAGAGAGAGAGAGAGAGAGAGAGAGGGCCGCCCTCAGGAATCATCGCCGTCCTCTTCTCGTCCGCGAAGCGAAAGATGAAGCGGTATATGCCGGGAAGAGGGGGGAGGAGGGTGTATAACACACGAGATACGAACCCGGAGTAAAGCACGCGCGCACGCGTTCGCTATTTTCCTTCCTGGCGAGAGATCCGGCGGGCGGAGGGGGTGGGAGGAACGGGACGAAGGTGAGGATCGTGTGTGCCTCGAAGCCTGCAATTTCGCTCGCTCACTCTCTCTCTCTCTCTCTCTCTCTCTATCTCAGTCTCTGCAAGTCGCAGACAGAGAGGCGTGAGGAGGAGGTGGTGGAGGAGGGAGGGAGGGAGTCTCGGGGTAATTACAGGCTCGTAACGAGCTCGCACCTCTCTCGCGTCCAGGTCGCCGCGCGATGGCTCTGCGGTCGGCACCGTCGACCGGCTCCGTGCGCGGGGGGTTATTTTTTCAGAAATTCGTTATTGAATTACGGCACATACGATCGGGATGAAGATTCGCCTTTCGCCTTTTAGCCTTTCGCCTCGCCTCGCCCTTTCTTTCCCGTTCTTCTTCCTTGTTACCTTTAATAATGGAACGATGTTGAGATTTTTTATCTCTCGTATTTCATCCGAAAAAATTCGTTCGCCAGAGTGTAAAAGGGGGATTAGCAAGGCTTTTAAATTCTACGGAAATAAAGTAAATGAGGGATGTGAAATTTTTTCTCGATTTCTTTTCATATAGGGCAATTTTACCGAATGTGCAGGAGGCTATTGATATTTTATTAATGGCCCGAACGAGCTTTTCGCCGATAACTTTAGCGCTGTGAAAAATCTAAGGCCTCGGAAAAAACTGAAAATTTCACACCTAATATTTCCTGCGCGTGGCAACCAGATTTTGAAAATAAATGGGAGAGACTATTTGCTTACTATGCTTGGACCAAATGATCGTCAGCGCCAGAGTTCTACCTCTCTACTCGCCTGCCGATTGAGTGTGTTCATACGTGCTTTTAAGTTTAATATCAATTTTCGTTTTGAAAATACATTTTCATTTTACTTTTAATAAGATCTAGTTTGCTGAGGTTTTTTTTATGTTTTTCTATACGAAGTAGTATATATATATTATAACTATTTCGAAAGAATCGACGAATGGTCAATGTATTAAAAGAAAAGAGTTATAGTCCGGTAAAACCGGTCATTATAAAGTTGTTACTAGTTGGTACAAAAATTATTAATTGTTGTTAAATTTCTTTTTCAGAATAAGATAATAGATTTTATACTTGAGTTGTATCACAATAACATATCTCTGATTTCAATAAGCTGAGACTGTAACTGACTATTTTGTAAGTTTTGTCCTAGATCGCCTATTGGACAGATGGTCTAATCTTCGACGTGTGATGCTTCTTTATTAGCAAAGGAACTTATAATATAATGGTGTTTAAATTATCTGCGGGACTACAATATTAGACGGAAACGAGTGATAAAAAATAACTCATTACATATTTCTTAAAATAAGAAATAATATAGCGATTTTTGCCTATCAGGCTAATTTAATAATCTTTTTCATGATTATGTATTAATCTAACATACGTATTATTATAAATCGTTATCATATTTCGCGCGCGCGCGTAACGTAATTGTGTTATTAGGATTTCCATCCCGCTGGAAAATCAATACACCGAAACTTTTTAAAAAGCCATCGAGTAAGTTCGCGCGTTATGCGATAGCCCGGGTAGCTTATATGTACAGTACGCAGACATTCATGTGGTACACCGCATAATTAATAACAAGCTCGCTCCCGTACTATTGCCGATAAAATACAGCTATGTTTGCCTTACTTTTGCAACATAGATTACGGGGGCAAAAAAACGTATTATTATTACGCGCGAAACGAAGTTACATAATCTTTGGGGGCGGGGGGGGGAAGTGGCAGGGGTCTGCGATTACTCGCGGGCGCCAAAAGATACCACCAGTTGGAAAATTGCGTATACTCGACGCGGTAATGAAACCGCGCGGGGGGGGGGGATTTAAGCTCATTATAAGAGTAAACACACAGAAATTTATGTTCTTTCGTTATTTCTATTCGAATCCTGCCTCGAGGCGAAAATGTGAACTATAATTCAAAGGCGCGCGCGCGCGCACCGTATTGATATATGTACGCACGCACGCCCGCACGCACACACACACACACACGCGCGCGCGCACACACGCATACACACACACACACACACACACACACATATATATATATATATATATATATATATATTATATATATAGACACGCCTCTCCGGAAAAAAGAATATTGATTTATGGTATCACAAGATATTCGAAAGTCTATAATTTTCCTAAGATTCATAGATTTGATTATAATCGAACAGATATGAATTTCGTTCTTCAAACGTCTGAGTTAATTTAAGGACGTATTGTCGCTACTTCCTCTGCCGAACTGTTTACATAACATAAACATATTTGGTGTTTCTTTTAACAATAACCAAGGCTATTTTAAGAGTTCCGAATTTACATTGGGAATTAGTGCTCTTATAGCTTTCAAATATAACTGAACATACTATAAATTGTATGTTTACAAGTAGAAAAATGTTCAATAAAGGTAGTCGATATTTTTTTCAGTTAAAAGGAAAAACATTTTTCAATATCGCATAATCCCATTTACTGCATAAATTCATGAATCGATTGAAATATGACAAGTAAAATATCAGTTTACCTAGGTCACGTTAGACACAATACACAATACTGCAAATTTTTTTAAATAGTTACATTTGCAAGATTTTCTTCATATGACGGGTGATTTTTGCATTTATTTCTTCGGTTAAATAAAATTGTATAATAGTCGATAGTAGTCGAAATGTTTGCTTCGCCAGGTTAATCCTTTCTAAACTAAATCTTGAATAATCCAATAACTGATGACGTCTAAAGTGGGCTGAAATTTTAAATGGAGCTTCTCAATGCACTATCATCCGCGAATCCACAAAAAGTGGGATTCTCTTTTCAACCTCGGGGGCCGTAGTTTCTTAACAAGAGGCCACGTTTCTCTCCACCTCGTTCATCGGTATACGACGTATCAGTTTTGAAAGATATGCTGCCTTTTTACGTACGTACGTTTCGACATGAAGTATATTTCGTACAATGAATGTTTTTTTTTTCCAAGGAAAATCAGATAAATACGATAATCGGTAAAAGAACTTTTCAGATATAAAACGAATCCGTAGACGAGACGACCGATGATAATTTATTATAAAACCCATCGAAATAAATTTGTACGAAATCGAGGAGAAAGCGTCGCGAAACCGCGAACGAGCTATGAAATTTGAGCCAAAGGAAAATATTCAAACCCCTCCCCCCTGCACGCCCACGCTTCTCCAGAGGATGTTTCGTGGCAGCGCCGTGGAATTCTCTACGTAGCGTGAAAACGGAAAAGGTTATAGTGCGAGGAATTGGGGGCGCGCGCGTAATTGAGCCGCGTCCCGTGAGCATTCAATTATCTAGACAAATTCTCCGATTCGTTCGAATGTATTCATAACCATCGTTATGATGAAAACACCTTCTGTCTCTCTCTCTCTCTCTCTCTCTCTCTCTCTCTCTCTCTCTCTCTCTCTCTCTCTCTCTCTCCTTCTCGCTCTTTCCTTCTCTATCTATGTATTTATCTCTTCCGACAATGATCTTATGATTAGTTCATCAAATATGTAGGCTACGTAGTTTAACACAGTAAGTTTGATAAAATGCTTAATAGATAATCGATAGAATACATCAATTTAGTTAAGATCGTTGGAATTCGTCCTCAGAGCACACTATCTTAAGATATATAGCGGAAAGGTTTAGGACATCTGAAAATAATGATTCATTGACCAGTAGGCTGGAACTCACGTTAATTATAACATTCTTTTTATCCCATATCTGGACTATTCTACTATTTGCTGATTTTTGGCAGATGAATCCATGAAAATTCGCAGATGTACGACAACGCTGCTTGTAAAAAATTTAATCACACATCACACTGAGTCGCATTGATTTAAGTACAGATTATACCATATGCTGTTAGACATTTTTAATTTAGCTCCAACCTCACTTGAAAACAGAGTATCTGTGTTCAAGAATTTTGGATCCTTGAGTTATTTGGAGATTTTATACTCAATGAGTTACTGAAATTGATCAGATTAATGTTTAGTACTGGTTTTGGCACGTTCTTTTGATTCTGGAACGATGTTCCTCATCCGCGCGAATTTTATGCGCACACATTTAGCTAAGTTATTTTGATCTAATCAGATGTTTCATAGCTGTATTATAAGTGTATACTAAAAAACATTCCAAGGTTATTCCTATGAAACCTCTAGCAAAAATCCTTTCAACATTTAATAGAACTACAAGTATTGTCTGAAAAAGTTCAAGCGATATTCCTTTGTGTATATATGATTATCCTATGGCCAACTGTTAAACTATAATCCTAGAGATTAGTTTTTGAATATGTCTAGAGAATTATAAGAGTTTGCTATGGAATCTCATCAAACAATATTCTGACTTAATAAAATTTTACAGAAATTTTATATAGATAGACAGATACGTCTACGTTATTAGAGTATAATTATGGAAAATTCAATTTGTTTTGTTTTTATATAAATAAATAGAGTTTATTATATCGGTAATAGTTAGCATATATATTTACAGTTAAGTTCGAAAATTATACTGCTAAAATTTTAACAGTAATTGATAAATCAATGGATTTATATTGGTAATCCAAATCAATTATCAATGAAAAGTCACTTGCCCTGATATTTACATTTTATACATACATATAGACAAACTGTATTTGAAAATCATAAGCGCAATTGGTTTATCAAAATCGGTAATCGCAAGAGGTTTATCAAAAATTCCTTTAAGCTCTGATGATTATCACTTGGCAAGGCTTGGCAAGATAATCCTTGGCATGCTCAAAAAATAATCAAAGCATCATCTACTAATTTACATTTGAACCGAAACATTCTTTATTTAGCGTATAACTAAACGAATATTTCCGACATGCTATACGATTAATCTTTGTACAATACAAAAGAATATTCTATGACATCCTTTCATGTAATGAACCTTGGATTTATCATTGAGTGTAAGGAATTCTTAGGAACTATATGTGGAACTTGACTTGAACATGTCAACCTTTACTTACTCCTGTATCTATTTCGTTTAGTTACTATTTAGTTTATTAGTATTCATATTTAAATATTTTTATTTGCATATTTTTTGGTTTAAGTTCAATCATCATAGTATTTTTTAGATCTTTTGCATATAAACATAAGCTGTAAAGTTAAAGAATTTGTTATTGCATTTATCATAATTTGTATGGGACGAGGTGTGAATAACACTTCGTAAAGTATCTGGGCGACCAATCATATCGAATATGCCTACGAACGTAAAAAATCGATTGCTTCAGATAATTTTCTAATTTTTTTCAACGATGGGCAGGGGGAGGAAAGTTCTACGACCGTCTTTTGCGCTCGCGCGCGCGCTATCAGCATTACAGGCATAACAGACAGATCGAATCCTGCGCGTGCGCATGAATTATAGCGCGCTGTCTTTTTCCCGTCGAAATTATTCGCCGGAGTGCGGCTCTTGATCCGTTCGCGTTGCGGTGGCGCCTTTTCTTCCATCCTCCCGGGGCGGCATCCACGTTTTTCCTCGATTGGCGGGCAGAATCGTTCTTTCTTTTCCCTTGGTTTCTTTGTTGCTGCTGCGGTGATTCAAATGGATTCTCCCCTCCCCCGCTCTTTATATTACACGACTCTGCGCGGACGAAATTACGTTTAAACGAAATTTGAAAGTTTGCATCGACGATCAAGCGGCGAGGTGTACGTCTCGTGGGCAAAAGTTGGCGGCAAAAATCTTTTTCTCGCGGACGAGGCGACGAGGCGCTCGCGGTGCGGCAAATGATACTTTTGATTATATGGCAGCGGGGCGGCAGCTTGATTTATTGACCGGAATTTTACGAGAAGCTCGCGGGAACGTCGAAAATCCGGATTGTCGCTCTTTGTATTATAAAGTAATATAAACGCGAAACCATCACTTTTGCGCCGTAAATATATATATATATATATATATATATATATATATATGTAGATATATATTTATCAAAGACAATGTCATCAATTCGTATTAATTCGTACAACATTTATTATTGATTATTTATGCTGTGCTTGAAAATTTAAGTGAAAGTGAAAATGACACGGAGATAAAAAGTTAATTGAATATTCATTATGCGTGCCTTGGTGTAATATATTTAAATAAGAGATATATAATAAATGGAACATATATTATAATTGTTTAATTTATAGTATCTTTTAAGAACGTACAGACAGATAGAAGCGAAAATGAATCTGATCATTTAAGACGATTTTAATCAGTGACACGCGAATATATTAATATAAAAATTTACATGCACATTAATATTTCTTATTTACATAAATCACAATTTTTGCGACTGTTACGACTGATCAGGGAAAGGACCATTAAAAAAAACTATTTGCCGATGCAAAAGATATCTTAGAACTGAACCATATTAAATCTAAAAAATTTTTATAAAAAATTGTTTATTTAGTATGAGATCGTCCAATCTTGTTCGAATAAATAAGCAAAATCATATCATATTTAATGAGATTATTCGCATTGTTATTACAGAAAAAACTTTTTTGAAAGCATGCACATTTGACGTCGGGAAATAAATTAGGTTATATAAGACCGATAAAAGTATTTATTAATTTAAGATAGGTTATGTTTTAATAGCTTTCCTTACAACGAATACTTGAATTAAAAATAATCGGTTCAACTTGCCAGACATTTACATGCGATAGTGTTTTCTAATTCATGATAATGTACAAAAAAAATTATTGCGGATCTATTTCGCATAAGCCTAATTTTAATAGTACGGAAGGGGAGACGTGATGTGGGCATCGTACGGCGATTGAACAACGGAGCACTCGCGTCACATAAGCTTACCACTCACTAGCGATATGAAGATTTTTAGCTTTCACGCATTTAAAAACTAGTTTGCTAATATAGAAAAAGGAGCATTAAATCTGCAGTCAAGTAAATTAATTTCGTTTAAAAAGTTTTCAGATTCTATGAACCTTTTACAGTAGCTTGTTGGTGAATATTTTCACAATAGTTTTGAATTTGGTAATTTATTACTTATAAGCAGATTTTTTTTTTAAATTCTTAAAACAAATTATATCACAATACTTTTTCATTGTATTATTTGTAATGGAGCCTCGCAAAATGAAATATTAATAATCTATATACTTAATATCGCAAGTAGTTTGCCGCCATCCGAACACTATTTAACACGGTTAGTTAGGTTATAGTGGAACATTCAAGAATTAGGTAGGATTTTGAACTATTAAAAAATGTAAATGCAAGAAAAACATTACAATATTTTAAAGTTTTCAGATTCGTGCTTATGATAAAAGCGTATCAGGTCGCATGTTTTTTAAAATTAATTTTTATATAAGAAGCTTTCTGTCACATAATTATCAGGGGGAAACCAGGATAGATGTGTCTAATTACTTACATCAATTCAAAAGCATTTAGCGGAAGGAAAACAAATTCATGTGAAAAGTCCGAACACATGCACCTATACATGCGCGCTTATATATATATATATATATATATATATATATATATATATATATATATAGAGAGAGAGAGAGAGAGAGAGAGAGAGAGAATCTAAAAGAACTGTAATTAAAATCGAAACGTAACAACTTCATTAGAGATTTAAAACTACTGGAGATAGAAAGCTATGCTTAAAATAAATCTTAAAAGGAGTCACTTCCAGACCTAGCATTAGATTTAATGTTAACGATGATTCTTATCAAACTATAACTATCATAATATCACTTTCAATTTCGTTTTAAATAATTTTTCATCATTTATAATCATAAATTTTCTTAAGCACCGGTTATATAAAAACTTTATTGGCTCCACCTTTTAACATTCGTTATATATGATTTAATATCCGAATAGTACATGGCCGAATTCAAAAAATTATGTTAAACACGCACGCGTGAAGGTAAAAAAAAAGTTACACATCCTTCTCTCTTTCTTTCGCTCCTTACGTCGTCCTTGACGGGAAAGCTGAGTTTGCGCTCGCGCAGGGGATCCTCGCGTGAAAGTCTTCTCCCTCCTCTCAGCCTCTCTCTTTCTGTCCCACTCATTCTCTCTCTCTCTCTCTCTCTCTCTCTCTCTCTCTCTGTCTTTCTCCTGTCTTCGACGAGAGACTTCCGGCGCAGCCGATGCTGTAATTAGTTTATCGATATAACTCGGGCTCTCACACACGCGTGAGGCCAGTGTTGATACGTGCGCGCGCGGCTTAACCTCGATTTACCGGTTCATGCAAATTGCGTATCAAAAGTTCGCCGAAGAGTGGAAGGAGGAGGGCGGGAGGAGGGGTGAGGGCGGCTTAGCCGCGCCAGTTCCGCGTTCTCGCGCCGCGACTTCCAAGTTACACACGCGCCTCGTGCGTACTTCTCTTTTATCCGCCCCTCCTACCTCTGCCTCTCTCTCTCTCTCTCTCTCTCTCTCTCTCTCTCTCTCTTTCCCTCTCTCTCGCTCTGTTGGGGCGCATTATTTATAGCGGATGTCGGGTAAAATGTAAATGTTTGTTCTTTCGCGATGGTTTTTCCATATTCTTCCTTTTTATCTGGCGCGCGCTCGCGCCGCGGCCGTGGTCGGCGGGCCGTTTATGCGTGTGCGTCTGTCCGTGTAAAGCTCGAACATGCTTCCAAAGGTATAATTTATCAATAATTTATTTACGCGCGGCGCGAGAGAATTTCAGCTGGCAAAAGGTGATTTCGTATTCAATCAGGCTTGAGTGTCGGTGTGCATGCGCGCGCGCGCGTGTGTATGCGTGTGTGTGCGCGTATGCGCTTTTAATGAGGAGAGCAATATGAGTAGGAAGATACGTGTGCCTCGGCGGGTTTTGTCTTTTTTTTAGGTTTAAGCAGCTCTCGGTAGAAATAATTATCGTGATTTATCGAGGTCCCGATTGTTAAACTTTGCCCGCACGCCGTGCCCAATTTCGGAATTCATAAGCCTGTTTTTCAATAGTCTCTCTCTCTCTCTCTCTCTCTCTCTCTCTCTCTCTCTCTGTTTCGCGATAAAAATCCCGAATCCAATAAAAATCGAAGAGCGCGCTCGGGCGAACGTAAAGGGGTAGGGCTGCATATACGTTTTTAAAGTTATTTATGGAAAAGTTCGTTAAAATAGCGTTAACTCCTGCATTACGAGGCTTTTTTCTGCAATACGGGGCTGGCAGATTGTCGTAAAAACCGTTTACCGACGAGGCGAAATCGTGTTTGTCTGTCTTTCGCTTACTCCATCTCTTTCTACAAACAGGCAAACAAACAAAATATGATCTGAGCGATTAGACTTCGCAACTACTATCTTTAATTGCGTATTAGAGTCTTATCCGACCAGTTCCACGCTAGTCCACGGAAATTCAGCGTCCAAATTTATTTATCACCCACCGTATATATCAAAGGTGCAGCGTCATTTTTCACGTTTTAGCGGCGCGCGAATCGACAGAACTCGATTATTCTCGCCAAAAACCCGTTTCCGAATGCCCCGGCTCGCACAAAAGTTAATTAAAAATGTCCGGCCACGTCACCGTGGGTCTTTTACAAAAAAAAAAAAAAAAACATCGATTTAACTCGATGTACGCACAGACACAGAGACAGGCGCACACGGATTTATCGGGCATGTTCATCGGGAATAATAAATTGACTCTTTTTTTTGCCACGATTTTCTCCCTTTTCCCGTCGTGTTTTCGATGTGTTATTAAAATTTTTAACAACTGACCGTGGACTGAAAATTTCGCTACCGCCGATCGACAGCTCTTCAAATTTTTTGGCTCATCTCTTTCTATTAAGTAGACACGAAGAAATGGCGCTAAACTATATTTACAAATAAGATTTCAGGCGCCTCTGATAAATTTACAGAGGTATTCAATCATTTATATAATTTTAATTTTATTATATCCATTAATGCGTGGATATATCGTTCACTTTTCATTAGCATACTTAATTATAATTACAGAAACCAGTAATTAAAAGCACCTGAATGTTTCTCGTGCAAATAAATGTTATATATATATATATATATATATATATATATATATATATATATATTATATTTTTCATGCCTCATATCTTGTACGCGGTAAATATCTTAAAATCTATTAAATTCATTTCGAACAACTTCTTAATAATTATTTTTCCTACATTACATCGGTTTGTGGATTCTGATAATTCTTTTAGTTTTATTTTAAAAGAATTAAAACCAGTTTTTTTTGTTATAATTTATTGTCATAATTGCTTAATATAAGTAAAAACCTGTATAACAAAAAAGGCAAATACCGTAATAGTATTTTAATATGTACTGCGAATAAGAAAGAAAGTCGTCCATACCGATAGTCTATTTTTAATTCATGCAAAAAGTATATTTTCTTAATCGTGTCAAATTTTGCAAAATTTGCTTTGATAGTTATACATCATTTATATACACATCTGTATATTTCTTCTTCCGATTTTTTGTCCAGCCGTTTACTATGCTCGCCGATGCCCCTGTCGGATTTATTTATTCGCTTTCTCCGTGAGAGGAGGGCGTGCAGCTGCAAAGAGGAACGGAGATATAAAGACAAAAGCCTTCAGTGCATGTAATGCAATACACATTATGTATATATATATATATATATATATATATATATATATATATATATATATATATATAGATATATATATGATCATGCTCACGCAGGAAGTTCTGCACTGCTTATCGCGCGGGGCGGGAGCGCGCGCGTACTCCGTAAAACATAACTTGATTCGATTGTAACATAACCTCACTTTAGTACTACGAATCGTGCATATCGAATCGTATAGTTATAGTAACCGAGTGTTTTGTTATGACTATAATACTAAGTATAAAGTATACTTTATTTTTCCATTCCTTTTTTCATTGTCACTTTTTGTGTTGGTTTTATTATTATAATCAGCTTCCTGCACGCGGTATAAAGTCGACGTTTCCATCGTACGTAGTTTGAGGAACGATGTTGTCATTATAAGCGAGTAAAGCTTGCCTGACTCTCGTGACATAGAAGTAATAATTTAGAAAATATAATAATCCTTGAAGTAATTAGGATTATTTAAGAGAATAAAATTTATCCGTAGTTTTCTAACTTATCAGGCAGTAGTAACGCTCGTCTGTCTGACCGATGTATATCATGTTACTACTGGAAACTATTCAGTAGTCACAGCTGCGTGAAAACTTGCAGATATAAAAATCGTTTTTCGCGGTCTGCAATAATATAGTTCGATACTCGCCTTCTTGGTATATAAAAGATTTCCCCAAGTAAATAAGTCCATTCTGAATTCTTCTTGAAAATTACTTTTATTAATTAAGAGAATGGTTTAACTTATTCAGTCAATTTATGGGATAGGACAGTAGAAATTGACATTTATATATTTAAAATAAACAATTACTTAATAAACAATTGTTTAACTGTTCTTGTATATTTTAAATCGTTCAGTACTGCAGAATTTAAAATCACATTGATTAGATTAAATCAAATATTATTAATATTTATATAAATGAATTTGATTAATGTATTGTTCATTCTTTTTTCTGGTTTTTATAAAATTTATTTATTTTAACGTAGGTATATATTAATTTTACCATTTATTCATATAGTATCAGTGATTATAAATTCGAAACGAACAAAAAGGCTCGATATAAATTTTTTATAAATGTTCTCATAAAGAATCTTCTATTACCGTCATTTGTTTTATAGATAAATATGTGGATAAAATACAAGCAGTAGATTTAAAAGTTTCTTGTATTTTAAGCAGCCTTCGAAATTTTCTTAAATCCTGCTGAAGAAGAAAAAAATAATCATTAGATAAAACGCATATTTGCAAGCCTTATATATAGATATTATCGATAATCGCATATATTCCATAATTTTTCTCCGCTCCCCGTGGACCCCTTCCGGCAATTTTAGCTCGAAAAATAATTCTGGAAACCTATACTATAAATTTCTTAGATCCTTAGGCAGACTTTGTTCTACATCATTGATGGTCGGTGTAAAGTGCCTAAATTATTCTATATATTTTGTGTGTGTGTGCGCGCGCGTGTGTGTCTGTGTGTGTATGCGCGCTTGCACATGTGTTGTATGTTTTTCAACCAAACTTTTCCACATTTCCTAGGAGCTACAATATAGTTTTACTTTTATAAAAAATAGCTGCAAAGGTCTTCCATAAGTGCTTAATCTTTTTCCTTTTCAAACATATATGTAAAACGTTATACATATACCTATACTATTTTCTCCCCATCTTTCCCTCTCTCTCTCTCTCTCTTAATAAATGAAATTCTAATTCTAGATCTAATTTTTTTTCTCTCTCTCTGTCTCTCTCTCTCTCTCTCTCACATGCTCTATCTGTATATATACACACACAAACGCACATTCTCTACCTCTGCATTTCACTCTCGCATCTCACGCAAAGCATCGAGACCTTACATACCGTTTTCCATTCTCCGGTAAAGGAGCTCACTTGAAAATCCAACGCGAGATCGTTATTGGGACACCAAGCGCTCGCGTTCCCCGCCGCGTCTTGTTTATAACTTTCTCTGATAAGGCTCTCAACGCAGAAATTAGAAGCGCTCTTCGGGAGCAGTTGAAAGAGAGTGTGTGTGTGTGTGTGTCTGAGAGAGAGAGAGAGAGAGAGAGAGAGAGAGAGAGAGAAGGAGAGAGAGAAACAGAGAGAGTAAAGAGTAAGAGTTTCTGCAGGTGCGCGCCAAACTCTCGGAAATCGGGTCAGGACTTCGTATGCATATATACAACATATGTACACACGCACGCGCGCGCGCGCGCACACATATATTTACGTCGAGAATCCAGATTTTCTGGATTGGAATGCAAAAGCGGATTATACGCCGACCTTGTCCCGATAAAGCTCTTTGCGGTAGTGGAGAACAGCGCACCATTCGGGGAGGATTTCGCACTGTTATATATATATATATATATATATATATATATATATATATATATATATATATATATACGTAAAATCTGTCGGTCCGAGAGCCGCAGATATACGTGAGGCGGCGCCTCTCTCTCTCTCTCTCTCTCTCTCTCTTTTCTGTATATATACAGGTATGCGTTGTAGACGACATTCGGAAGAGTTTCGAGCGGGAATTCTGTTTTTTTCTTCTTCTATTGCGTACGTTAGATATATAGATATATACACACACTCTCCACTGTGAGTTGGCAAAATTTGACAGGATATTCTGGGGTACCGGACCCAATATGTGTGTGTCTGTGTGTAGAAACTTATACATCGACAGAGTCAATTTAAAAATCCCGCGATAAAATGCACTTAACGACCGGAGTGTATAGAGCGTCGTTTAATGGCCCGTCGGTAAATCCGACAGCTAATTCTGTTGATTCTGCTACACATTTTATCCCCCATTATCCGAGAGGTTTCTAAATGTGACTCGTGTATCCATAATTTATTCGCCGTATCGGGATCTAATAAAAATAAGCGCGAAATAGGCGGGGCGCAGAAAAATATTTATTAGCTGTGAGAACAGTTCCGTACGTGCGATATGCTTCGATTAGCAGGCGTTCTTCGAAGGGATTTCATTGAGATGACGTCGAGCGCTCCTTTACACCGATTGCCTAAGGAGCGCTTCGTGTCAAAGAATAGATAATGCGTAAATATCGTGTCATCGAAAATTTCAATTTATCCCGACTGTTTATCCTCGTCCATTTTACATTGTTAAATTTTTTTAAAATTTCATAGCCAATAATTGCAAACAAGATTTTGTAAACAATTTTCATTTCCTGACGTTGTGACCAATATGGATAGAAATTCGTGGCCAAGTAGAATGGATGTAAATTAAGGTCGCGATTCATTAAAGTTAGCAATAAGTCAATGCTTAGATGTGATCTCATGTCACAAAACATAGATTTTGCTTGATCGGAAAAAATAGACGTCACCGTCCCCTTTAAGAACGAATGATTTAACACCCATACAATGCTAAAACGAAAAGTTATTCATTTCTGTTGTATAATAAAATTATTGCAAATGCATTTATTTTTTTGAAAAACATATTTTGTTACTAAAATTTCGGCACTTGGTCATTTCGAAGTTTTTTTAAATATAGCGTCCAATTGGTTATGCTCAATTGTCAAGTGTTCTTAGTCGGTATAGAGAAGTTTTTCTTCAACTCTCTTTTTTCCAGCACGTTGAGTGATTTTTTAAACACATTTTAAATATTTAAGAAAGATTTAGTTTTTAATTCGCATGGGTTGTGTTTAAGAAAACGAATGGGAGTTCGAGGAACCAATTGAACACGACACGTATTTCTCACTATTCCATTCCTATAGCTGTCAGACTACAACGATGATATTTGTTAACATCCTGTGGCTGACAGAGGTATAGAAATACGAGTTTTGTCCATTCGAATTTCGTGACATATTTTGGGCGCAAGGAAATTATTCATTGACTTGTAATATAATATGAAGAAACTAAATTTCAATCTGTCTTAGTACTCGTTATTCCTCGACATCCCATTGTTTTTCCTTCATAAGGGATTATAAGACTGTGCGTACAAAACTTCTAATATCGAGAAAAAAAAGTTTAGCGTATAAAAAATTATTGCTTCTACACGTTCTCCATACCTACAATCATATTAATTTAATTCAATGGAATAAATTTATAGGAAAATTAATTTTCCTCCAATAGAGCCCTTTTTCACACATTCTGAATGAATATGTTGGGTATATACTTAAATCACTATCACCATATGAAAACTGCTTTTCATTTCTTTCTAAATAAATGCATAAAGCCTTCCTCGTGGATCTCCAAAGATTAATCTAATTTTTCGCATCTATACGGTTCCTCTTAAGATTTAAACTTTACGATTGATAAGCCATTTTTCCGCCCACCAACCATATAACAAAGCGTGAAATAAATTACAATAATGCGATTTTGAATATGACAATGTTGTTAAAATAACGGGTGTAAAACTTGCTATACCGTTGGAGGAGGTGAAATTGAACATTTTACCTCGGTAAGCCATCCTATGCCACCAACCAACTTTCCTTATCGATAAACACGCACTGTTAAGCCTTCTTCTCCAAGTTTACCATGGCGACAAACCAAGCGCAATACACATATAGACCTCTATGGCTTTATGTATATATATATATATATATAATCAATCCGACTGCTTTTCTGCACTCGGTCAGTGCTGTTAGCTCGCGGGGTTGGTTGTCTTGTACCGCGCGCGAATATCGATAAGCCGCCGGGCGCAGGAATGTTCCCGCGCGTTATTCATTGCCCGATAAGAAATTGATACGATGTACGGGTTTGATAGGCTCGCGCCATATAAAACATATTGTATTATAATATACTGCCTCTCGTTCCTCATTGTTCGATAATTCGCGATGCTTATCTACTGCCCGATCCATGAAAAGTCGGATAGTCGCTGCGCGGGCGCTTCTCGTCTGCGTATGAGCGTGTATGTATATGCGGCTTATATGCGTTATGTACACGCACGTTTCCAGGAATCGTAACAAATTTATATTCCCCCTTTATAACGCGAGATGCGCGCAGAATTGTACGCGCCGCGTCGCAGATAGGAGCGCGCAAACGAATTGCTAAAACTCTATAGAGGATAATTTACAATGATACGCGCTTCGATGTGGCTGTAAAATAATCGGATTTTTTGCGGGCAAGTTCGATTGTTATAAAATATTTTCTTGTAAGTTTCATGCGACGAGACTTAAAATCCTAAAATGTTCTATTATTATGGAATTACATTTAAAATCTATAATAATTATAGTATTAATACTATAATTATACTATAGTATTTCCCTGCTCTAAGCGTTTCGAACAAATCTCTTCGCTGTTCGGGTAAAGGCATTTGGCATTTAATATATCGAGGTACTTTTATTAATTATTGGACAATTCTTTATTGTGAACGGATAATTTTAATTCAATATAAATATTAGATAATATATTGCAATGATCACACTATTACAGTATTGTCATTTAAAAAACGACGTAGGAACTTGTTAATAGAAAATTTCTTTAGCCGTGCCGTTCCTCGTTCCATGCGACAGAATCATTTTTCAGAACAAAAACAGTTACGTAACGGACATTACAGATAGCAATTACGAGAATAATTGGATACTCGATGCCTCCTACAATACCTACCTTTATTAATATTAATTATACGCTCGATGAATGTTCGGAAAAATGTCAATCACTTTATAATTGACAATTTCCAATTTTACACTGCGATTCCCTTTGCAATGTGCAACAAGCAGCTTTCCCGCTCGCGGCCAGAGCGCCTGGCGCAGCGTGGAAAAAGGGCCGACTTTATTGAATCCCGTCAGCGATCGATCGAAAGATTGCGGCGACCGCCCTTTTTCGATCATTAAAGTCCATTCATATTTCCCTTGCGCCAAATCAGAAAAAAAAAACAAAAAAAAAAAAAAAACAAAACAAAACAAAAAACGATACGCAAAAACTCGAGGAAAAAACACGAAAAAGAAAAGAAGTCTTTAACCAGATTGAAGTTTCTGGACGAACCAATTTCGCGGTACTATATGATATGCTAAATATGCGTAAAAAGTCCTGGAAACAAACCCTATTATTCTCTCCCTCTCTCCACCATCCTCTTTCTCTATCTCTCTCTCTTTCTCTTCCTCTCTCGGTACGCGTTAAAATTAAAAGCCGCCTTATTACCGACAATTTAATGATGCGGCAATAAAGCCAGAGAGTGAAAGAAAGAAAGAAAGGAAGAAAGAAAGAAAGAAAGAAAGTAATAAAAACCCTATTGTTTTTTTCTTCTCTGTTTCAGCGGTGGTAGTGCGATACCTGACGCGGCGCTACATCGGCGAGTACAGTTCGACGAGCGGTGAGTACTGTATGCAGATATAATTACACACATACTACGCACATCTACATGAAGAATTGCACTTCAAAGAATGCACTATAACGTATATATATATATGCAAATATGCGCGCTCGGCAGGCCCTGTGGATCAATTCCGGCGCAGCACATAAGGATCTATATTCGTGCCGTTTGCGCGCCCCTCGATACTGTTATATGCGCTCTCTCTCTCTCTCTCTCTCTCTCTGTATATATATGCGCATAATACGCTCTTGTTTACAAACGGTATCCTGTTCGCCGAGAGGCTGTTTTTCTGGACATAAACGCGCGTGCGCGCGCAGTCTGATCCGCGCGGTATACTCTTTTGAGGTCATTATATGACTGAGGGGGGGGGGAGTGGAAGAGGAACTCGTCCAATTGTTCGCGATCGTGCGCCGTGGTCGGCGGTTGGGGCGGAGAGCGAGAAGCGCGATTTTGACTCGCGCGTCAAATCGCTGCCAGTGCGGAAATTTCGAATCGGCCGATGCAGATTCGAGCTGGTAATTGCGATGCGCCGCGGGAATTGCTGTTTGTCTATGGGCTTTAACGATGACGAGTTGTGGACGGCGAAGGTCTTTTGTTTGGTCGGTATGCGGGGTGGGGTGGGGGAGGGGTCGGTACGAATGATGAGGTATGAAGTTGCGATTTGAAAGTGGAAGCCGATGGATTCGTCGTCGTTGCCGCGGATTGACACTCGTACTAGTGTTATGTTTAAACTACATTCTATTATTATATATGTATACTCTTCTTATTTATTAGATTATAGTTTGTAATATGTATACTATTATATACTCATTTTCGAAAATCACTCTATCGGACTTAAAATAACCTTACCAGTGATCTCAAAGAAAATTTCACAATAGATCGTAAGGGAATGTCAAATTATAATGTGACCATCGCGACATAAGATTTGACGGTGGTTCTTCACAATCTACAAATTAGTACGTTTCAATGGTAAAAAATTATTATTTAGCGAGGATAAACAATTTTTATAAATTCTACGACTAATAAGTGAATTGTGATTGCTTGTCCTGACAGAAACTTTATTAAATAATAAGACTGCGATTGACATGTAAAATTTATTATATATGGGTAAATGCGTGCTTGCAAGTTACGAGCGGAATAAGAGTGATATTTTAATTTTTTTATTGTTAATTCAAGATTTAGATCACGTTTTATGAAAATTTGACGAAAATTTATTCTTGCGTACAATTGTAAAAATTTTACCGACAAAAATTTTGCCTAGAAAACTAAAATGTATTATATTCCCGAAGTATTCGATTCGTGCATTCGATTGTTGGGGATGCAAAAAGTAAAAAAACGCGTTCATGGTGGCGTAAAAATTTAATTTTCCGAAACTGTCTTCGATTATTTTATAGAAAATAAAATAATACGTCGAGCTTCTGACAGGTAGCTTGTTCTAACCCAACCAGATATACATGAGTAAAAGCAGACGATGAGCCATCGGTTACGATCCTCCGAACCTTTTTCGGTTGAGGAGAAAATGACCGAAACAAACTGAAATAGTATAGCATAGGGAACGAGCGACGAAGTGATAATTGACTCTTTAAGCGTTTATGGTTCAATGGACTACGCTCGGCTACGAACGAGAGAAAGACATAGAACGACTGAGTAGAAAAATAATAGGTAGTGTGAGTCGGGTTCATTTTACAAGCAAATTGTTTCTTTAATTTTTTGCTAAAAAACATTCAATTACGCCTGTCAGCGTTATATTAATGACAAACAAAGACATAATTTTTAAAAGATTTTTAATAACGTAAATTTTTATTGAAATATTAAAATTTCAAATTTAAGAGAAATGTAGATACTGCTAAAATAATAATTTGCACTTGACGTTATCTTTAAAAATTAAATTTTTATAATAATTCTTAAATTTCCTAGTATGAGGTAGAATTCAAGTGAAATATTAATTAATATCAATTAAAAAATATAATTGGCTAAAATATTTCTTTCAAACATCTTTCAAACAAATAGAACAAGTATTTTTGTATTAATTTAACATTAATTCAGTGATTCCTTTAATTTACTAATGAAAGGATTGATGTGTGTGTGTGTCAGCAATGAGTCAAACTTTCATATTATTAATAATATTACACATATAGAAGAACGGTATAGCCGTGAGTCGCGTAACCTGTGTGTGTGTGTGTGTGTGTGTGTGTGTGTGTGTGTATGCTCCGAAATGTGCAACGAAGCGATGTGGCTCGGTTATAATGCCGAGTGTGTGTCGGCTCACATTGCCCAATATTTGTGGGCGGCGTGATTATTACGGCATTTGTTTAAAGAAAGCTAAGAATTTGTGCTGTTTCATAATGAGGCGGGAGTCCGAGCCGCCCATAACAATGAAGTGAGCGTGTAATACGCAGATTCCTTTGCAAAAACGCTTTTACAAATCCGTTGCTCGTGAATGATTTTTGGAAATTTGTCGTCGCTACTGATACAATCGAAATGTTATCATTGTTTCTGGTCAATGACAAGCCTCTTGAACGAGGAGAAACAACATCGATAAATCACAAAACAATGTCTTTTCATGAGAATATAAGCGATGCTAATTCCGCGAGCTGTTCGTTAGATCATAAAAAATAATTAAAACAGTTTTTATTTGAAATGCTGTCTTCAAATTTGCACGGTATTATTATAAGAACGAAAAAAACCTGTTTAATTATATATATATATATATATATATATATATATATATATATATATATATACAGATTATATTCTGCTTAAAACGAAATTATATTTTAAAAAAAAAATAGAGAAAAAAAATTGTTTTACCTTTTTTTATTATAAAATATAGATTGCGTGAGATGAAATAAAAAATAGTCATCGAAGAATAAAATAGGCTCTTGTTTGCAACTCGACGACCTATTAAAAAGAAACTAAAAGTCTATTATAAATGAGAAGGGAATTTTCATCTTTGAATACATCAGCAGCACTTTCCATAGCTAGAAATAATCATTCCGAGAGTCAACTTACAAACACGACAATTACTTTTTCTCAATGGTATATAATTTAATGGATTGAGTAAGAAACGATTGAAATACCTATAATTAATCTAAAAACTGTCTTATATGCTACACTGATATTATAATAAATGGAGAATTAGACAATCCTTGTTTGTACAGTCGCATACACAATACGAAAACTACATAATCGAATTTAGTCAAATTTGGACGGAAAATAAATTGTTGTATTGTATAAAGTAACAAAGATAGATTTTATTTTTAAATTAATGTTGATAAATTACGGAAAAATTCGTCGTGGGCTACTTCCGGTTTTCGTAGAGCGTAGTAATTGCTAGGCACGAAGACGGTCAGTCGGCGAAGTGTATCCGCGTTACGTAAGTTTGCCCAAGTTCTGAACATTTGCCACCAGGCGGCAACATACAAATTCTAACTTTCGTATACAAACCATAATATTGTTGCTCGGCACATACAGGTATATACAAGTAGGCACATTTAATCTTCATACAATAATTTTTTATTCAATTTCTCGATAAAATGTTCAAATTGAATTCATACTTGGTCAGTTTTATTATACAAAAGCAATAATTTTATTATCGACGGTCGTTTCGGCGATTAATTCGTTTCACGATAGAAGACAAAGTTATATATGCATAACTAACGGTAAATTTATTATAATATAATAATAACGGTACGTATACAGGTCATAATACAGGCATAAATAAGCTCAAGGGTAAACTTGAGTAAAATAAGCTAATTAAAAATTGACGCTAACCTTAATAATGGGATGAAATAACAAATTAGGTCATGTCAATTTTAATGGTTTCACTGCTATTTCAAGGCAAAAATCAAATCTTTTAATTTCATTCATAATTCGTAATACTTCTGTATTAAGTGTATCAAGATGCTATTGATTGATAATATGCAATGTCTGAATATGCCTGGAGATGTTCATTTATGCTTGTTGGTTCGTATGCCCTACATAAACAGGATCGCAGTCGAGACGTGACATTTTGTGAACAAAACTTTTTTAACTGTCTCACCAGTTTCTTCTCTATTATTCACGAACATTCTTCTAAGATTATGTTTATCAACATTTATCGTAAAGACATCTAAGTGTTTCAAATAGCTACAAATGCTTTTGCTTAATAATGGTACATGATTCATAAAACGGAAAGATTCATTCTTTGCTCGTGCACAAGGAAAAGAGTGTTTTTTTTAAATATAATTTATTTCAACGCTTGCCAACAATTAATTTGACAATAGTCAAATTATTAAAAGCATAATTTACCTCTAAAGTTTTTATTATTTTTAAATTGAGCCATCTATGAATCTGAGAATGAGAAGCGTGAAATTTCATACTATCAGACCGATTTGGATCGTAGGAACTTCAAAAGTCAGTAAAATTAGACCTTGAAACGATCCCAATTTGTAAATCATTATTCTTGTCTCTAGTTACAGATAAATCAAGGCAATTGAGACAGTTGGCCTCTCTCAACGTCAAGTGCAAAATTAACGCTCGCGTCGACATAATCGTTAAAGGTGAGAAAAACGAATTTAGCCGTGTATCCGTGCAGTCTATCCAAGTGCAAAAAAATGCCCTGTCTAATGTTGGCTTGAAAAAAGAACAAAACTTCAATTGATTAATCTAAAAACGCTCGTACCTTTATATTTATCGCATATTTTGCTTAAAAAAAAAAAAAAAAAAAAAAGAAACCAAAAATTATCATGGGCGATCGTACCGCCCATTCAAATCGAAAAACTTTTACGTCTCGGCCGGAGTTCGCCGCGACACGCCGAGTGTTGACACCTGCCCCCCCCCCCCCATATACATCAAGCCGCTGGCGCTCCACTTTCTCGACGTTGCCGCTGCTCTTAAACTCTTCT
>JACCIC010000015.1:4385000-4460000 GCA_018907035.1 Sycobia sp. Sy_11 | reverse complement strand
ATCGTTCGTTGCTAGTACAGTTCTTAATTTTAAATTCAATCAACTTCAATTGTGTTTCATAACATGAATTATTTTTATGAATAATCAATATTAAGTTATATTATTATTTTTTCAATGTAGATTAGCGCCATGTTTAATGTCATTCTCAATGAGGTATATTTACATTACAATTTACAGCCATTTTCGATTGACTAGAACTACTAGGAATCATTATTGAGTCAGTAGCTAGTAGAGCTTATCAAATCTGCAAGAGCAATAAATTCCTATTGGATAGTTTATAGAAGACCGATAAATGGCTGACTTAATCAGTAATCTTCTATCAATCAATAAACTTCGAAAACTACTGATTTTATCGGTAACTACTCCTCAGACATAGACTTCCTATTATTTCAATCATTGATTAGGCGCAAACTAATATGATTTAATTATAAAGATCAAGCGATTTATATGTGATTGATTAGTGTAAATTAATGTAAATTAATATGCTCTCTGATACAATGAAAAGCTCTCTAAATAACAGCCAGTCAAATTTTTGACTTAATTAATTAATATGTATTGATGAGTGGATGTCACTTTTGAATTAGTTGTCATTATTTTAAAATAACTGTGAAAATAAGCTAACCACCTCCATTGTAAAGAATATAAAAAAGTATTAAAAATGTCGAATTTTATACAATTTCGTCAAATACTTTCGTTGACTCGTAGACAAAAGAATGACAACCCACGAAAAGAGCGAAAAGCAGCTTGATTTTATCAGGAATCCTCTGTTAACGAATCATTTATTGTATATTTCAAAGTCTACGAATCAATAATATTTCTTCATTAGCTGTGATTATTTTGCTTTGTACAATTACAATTCATGATTATTTACTGACCACTAGTACATGTCCCTTGATTAATTAGAAGAGAGAGGGAGACAGAGGGGGGGGGGGTACATATGACTTGGTATAGCCACTGAACTAGGAACCACGCATCAATCGTGAAATATTTTATACAAGTCAGTTATCTTGCATTTCTGTAATATCGTCGAATTTGATGAATCCACCAGTACGTCTTATCGAGATATCGGTTGCCTTATGGACAGACGTTGTGGAAGGGAAGTACGGAAGCGAGAGATTGAAGGAGACACCTTTGAAAGTTCAACGAATCGGTAGTCAAAACCACTGTGTATGGATGTACTTTTTACATTTCAATAGGTTTTTAATCATTACCCACACACACACACATATATATATATATATATATATATATATATATATATATATATACTGATATGCCTATACATCATCGCAGACGATTCAGGAAGATAATTGTCATTACATGCGGATCTTATCGGCCGCGTATATACACGTTATTAACCAACGTCAATTTTTCATCCGTGAAAGACTGAAATGATATCGAGTTCTTATTATGTAGGTACTGGATTCAGGAGTGATATACAGTTGTTACCGATCGCACGTGAAAAGTAACAGCCTCATAATGTGAAATTCGAAATCACCGATGTAATCAGTGCAAATGTCATTGATTCAAGTTTACGGGGATATTAATACGTTATGTATTACTTATTCAAGAGTTAAGTCCCATACAGTGAAAATATGATTGTAAACTGTCGCAATTGATAATACATCTTACATCCTTTCTTCTTCGTAAGTGTAATAAATTATTTCGAAAATATCATAAATTATTTATAATGTCCGAATAACCATATATAATACAATTGGAACGAATTAAAAACATTATTAACAATTTCCGTAGAGAGACATCGTTAATCAGTTTTATAAAGAGAACCATTAATTAAAATAATAAAATAACACGAATTGTTGACTACATTGCACGGTTATCAATCTTGAGCTTATGCACATCTTAGTAGTAGGAATAAAAAAAATTTACGATATTTTCGAAATAATTGGTACATTTAAAAAGAAGAAAAACAATTTAAGACGTGTCATTAATTATAATAGTTACAAACATACTGGAGATGGTCGACCAATTTCTACAGACTCAAAAGGTATTACGAAATAGTCATCGAAACATTGTCTGAAGTATATAAATAATTAAGTTTAATTTGTCTAGTCGTTACGAAAAATTTTGAATTGCATTTCGTAATATATCTTTGACGAGGCTTAGAGCTATTGAGTTTTGCTTGGTTAGTATTCGAGAGAAACTGATGTTACATACTGATTCAGTATTGATATGCGAATCAGTTACTAATTTATCACGGATCTATTATGAGAAAGTCTACTATTCTCAAATTTCGATAATCCTTCGGTGAGTCATCATCGAGTACATGTGTTCCGAAGACAAACAAAAATCCTGTGAATTTCTAGGATCGTCCCATCGATTCCTGCTGTATCCCAGCAGAGGGCGCTCTTGCATCCCCTCGCGCGCTTGCCCCGTCCCATCCCTCTTTACGAAGGAAAAATGCTCGAAGCAGGGCGCAAACGAACTAAAAACACTGTTATGACCATTCCCACGGATGTGCGCCGCGACGCAGACGCGCTTACGTGCGTCATCGCCGTCGCCGTAGCAGCGCCGCGATTTTCGACTCTATTGCTCGGCCGCGCCGGTCGACCGCGCGGATGGAAACTGGATTGCCGCGCGCGCGCGCGTTCTCGAGGGCGCGTTATTTATTATCCGGCTGCGCGAGAGATAAACGCTCTCGGGGTCCACGCGGCCGGTCGACCGCAAGCGCGGCGCGGCGCTTTCGCACAAACACAAACACACTGCGGTAATTCATGTGTCGATCCTGACTTCCTTATATATATATATATATATATATATATATATATATATATATAGAGAGAGAGAGAGAGAGAGAGAGATAAATGGCAAAATTCATTGTATCGTCATCAATAGGATTTTTTTTTGTTGATGATCTACATGTTTTTGTAAACATAGTGCAGAACATTCAAGACGGAACTTTATGGAAAAAAGAATGAATAATTTAAAATTTATCATGGCACTTACAAGTTATTTTAAAATAAATTGCAAGAGATCGGAGCAAATTGATTAAAAAAGAATCACTCCTCATTGTATTATAACGTTTTTTGAATTGAGCAATCATTTTTATCAGCTGATTGGCAGAATTATGGTCTATGGTTCATAAAAATTTAAATATATATATATTTTTTTATATGTCTCTATTGTATATCGACAACTCTACATAATTTTACATAATTTTATGTAATATTTGATTTGAAAATACCGAAATAATGTACTTATAACCAGGCAATTGTCATAATAAAAAGAAGATTCGCGCTCTTGTTTGCAAAAACCTTTTCAAGGTTCAGGTACATCAAAGTGTCCAGAAAAAAATAGATTTACTTTTTTAATCTTGCAAGATAATGGGTATGCGTAACTCGCCACCGCAGTTTATATAATCTCCAAGTGGTGTACTTACTTCGTATATAAGTCGAAACTCAGGTATACTTACTATATATATATAAAAAAAATAAAAGTGTGTGTGTGTGCGTGTGCGTGTGTGTGCGTGTGTTTAAAGAGATCGAGGTGGGTAATAAACCAAGAAACTTCTTTTGTTACCTTAACCTTGGAAGTTAAAAAAAGGAACAATTATTTTTTTAAAATATTGAAACGCTCATTATTATTCGAGAAATAATGTTTCGCTCCCATAATTCAAAACCAGCGCCATCCTTGACTTTAAAAAATCACTCCCAAGTGTGTGGTCCTCATTTTTTAATCAGTATCGCGTGTCCTTCATGGAATAAATAGTAGTCCCACATGCATAAGAACACACCGATTGAAATAGGGCATAGTCAAACAATCGTAATTAGTGAGCTATTACTTATTTATTAGAAAAAAATTACCGATCGAGTCACTTGATTCTCTGCAATCTTTCACTGAATTTCATATATCTTTTCACTTATTTAATAAATGGATCTAAAATTCCTTAATTTTAATAGATTTTTTTTATATTTTCCGCAATCCATTTGCAACTGATGAGTGTACAATGGACTATATTTTGATTGATTTAGTTTTAGAGAGCAAATCGAATTGACTGTGAAAATCAGTGAAAATTTCATTGTTTTAGTTGTAATGAGAAATTTGTATTACATACTATTTCTGCAATTCTATATTGATCACTGGAAAACCATTAGTGCGTGAAAAATACATAAATTTTACATGAAAATAAAGCACTATATCATTAATTTACTTAATTAGACATGGGTTTCATTATATTCCTGTAATTTTATATTAAGCTGCCTTAAATAATTTTAATTCTTCACTTACCCGGTTATTTCACTTATTAGAGGTTGATCATCTTTGACATTATTATCATACATTGAAAAGATATTGTTTTCCTTTAATATGTATATAATACATATCAGTTGATGAAAATAGTAATGTAGTGTTTGATTTTTACACATAGCTCACCCACTGTATATCACATATTGGCTGTATATTCGCCTTATTAATGAAAAACTGAATTCACTGACACAATCAGTCCAAATCCCACTGATTCGATTTCCGACAATACGTTTTGCGGATTATATTTAAATAAAATGTGTGTGTGTGTGTGCGTGTGTCAGACGGGCTAATCGAGGCTTATTTGAATAACTTTAATAGCCATCCGAGCATGAGAAATATCTCCGATGAGAGGGGGGAGGGGCTACAATTATATACGTTCGACATTAATCAATCATTTAATTATTCTCTCGCCTCTCGGTAAAGTATATGAGATCGAGGAGAGGGGGAGACCGGAAGTGACCGGACAGTGAGTGAGAGAGAGAGAGAGAGAGAGAGAGAGAGAATCGCGGCTGACGGATTGATGCCGATGCCGCCGGTGGAGTGGGTGAGTGCAACACCTGCCGCGCGCTCGCGCACCTTCGCAAACTGCGGGAGCTAAAAAGGAAGAGGACGATCGACGTATATATACTCGCGGTGTCGACTTAATCGCCGCTTGTATCGATTAAAGCCGAAACTCTCTCGCTCTCTCTCTCTCTCTCTCTCTCGCCTCTGTCGAACTTGCCTCTTGGAGCTGCTCTTTCGAATTCCGCTCCCGTTCGATCGCGGGGCGTTGAAATCGACGGTGGTGTTTGCATATGAAATTCGATGCCAAGATGATAAGCCACGAAATCTATATATATATATATATATATATATATATATATATATATATATATAGTTTGATATTTATGATAATTATTATCAAGGAATGCGCCTACTTTGATTCTATGCACGTCTCTGAATTTCATTAGCGTTAACTTGCAATTTATACTCTGTATAAAATTCAGTAAGAAATTTTAGCTCATTTTGACGATGGACTCGGAGGAATAAATTATTAACTGATCAGCGAATATATATTGCAGAACATAAATCGATATTCTGAAATCATTTGTACGCATTAGTGAGCATCACTAATCAATTAGTACTGATTATCGAAATATCGGCAGTACAATCGTAAGAGCAGAGAATAATGTTTACCTACAGTATATTTTCTTTTAAAATATCGCACGAGTATAGCAGTTTTGTGACTGTCCGCCAGCTGATTACCGAAATTTATCGGACATCATCGTCTGCCTATACATAATTACAATCTACTTGTGTATATTTTATATCGATTACGCCACATCTCAGCGTATGATAATGATATATTAAAAATTGGTAAATAATGCACCGAAAGTTCTGGATGAATGTGATCTGGAACGGTGTTTAACTATCAAATTTATCTACAAATTCTTGAGCATGACTATTTTTTTTTTTTTAAGATATTGATAATCAACAGGACACTTCATTAGTCGCTGACGAATCCGCAATAATCTTCAAAACTATCGTGTACAATATAGGTACAATCATTCCTTTTTTGTACAGTGATTTGTAACTGTATCGACAAAAACGATTTCCATTCGTTACACGGCAGAGATGTTATCACTGATGAAACCAGTACAAATGATTCTCGAAATGTACAAAGATAATTTTATTATTTTTAATAAAAATTGCAGAATTTCCTGCCAATTATTCATTTTATCATTTCGAACAGTTTGTAAGTTTTTCTTTTTAATTTTTAAACCAATTTAAATTAAAAATTTTTAATAAATAAGCATCTTATTCCTTTGGCCCAAGTATTATATCAGTGCGCGTGACTGTCTTTCTAAATCAAGTTTACATTTCTCCGCGCGAAAACTCGTTAAACTCTCGCGTTAATGCGAAAAAGCGCAAGGCCGCGTCGGAAGCTCATATATATATATATATATATATATATATATATATATATATACACCAAAATTCCATACGTTTCTCCAGGATAAAAGCACTCTCACCTTTATCTCACTTCCTAACTCTCACTCCACGGATTTACGATCGACCGATTAAAAAGCCCCGTTTTCTCTCTCTCTTTTGTTTTTCTCTTTTTTTTTAAGACACGAGCTCTTCTTTTCAAATTTCGACACAAATCCGTGTTTGATCCCTACGAGATGGGCCATCGAGAAAGAAAGAGTGAGAGAGAGAGAGAGAGAGAGAGAGAGAGAGAGAGAGAGAGAGAGGACAGGAGAGCGGGAATGAAAAAAAAGTAAGAGTTCCTCCTCGAGTTCCCCGCGACGTTCTCCTGCATATAGGATCGGGCTTCTCTCTTTCTCCTCCATCCCTTGCCCTCTCTCGCTCGCTCTGCCTCGTTCCACAGAGGCCTTCCATTCCGCTAAGACCGGTAGCCGTCCGGAGAGCACATAAAATTACATATACGAGGCGATCGAGGGGAGCCAAGTAGTCTCGACCACGCCCCTGACGCGAGAAGAGGCGACGATAAGGCGAATATATATATATATATATATATATATATATATATATATATATATATACCGATAGATTTAGTAATTAAGGGAAAAAAGGGTAGCGTGCGCGCGAGAAATGGGAAAACTCGACTGCGCGCTCCCTGTCTAGTCCGGTGGAGAACCAGTTTCTCTCTCTCTCTCTCTCTCTCTCTCTCTCTCTCTCTTATTTCCCCTGGGCGGCACAGTAGCTTTTTTTTCTATTTTTATTTTGTGTTTTTATGCTTTTTCTTTTGTTTCTAATTGTACTTGTAATTTCGCGCTGTATCGTCGGCCGCGTACACGCCTGCTTCGTTAATACACGTACGGCGAGGCTGATCGATCTCGTGGGGGACACCGCGCAGAACCGAGATTGATCGAGGCTCATGGCGGGGCTGGGGGGCGTGGGAGTTGCGACGAAAATCGGACCTATATTTCTCGAATTTGAACGTGTACACCTTGCTACTTGCGTGCGAATCGCGGACTCCAGAGCGTCTCATTCCCGGTTTCCGCGGTGATCCTGCGAAACGACGAATGACGGGTGCGGGTGTCCAGGGGTTGTCCGAAACATCGAGGCGTCAATATCGATTAATTATATGTTTTTCACGAAATCGATCTGCTCAGTTGGGGTTTTCGTCCTGGCAGGAGGCTTATGTGATTTTTTTTTAGTCGACCGTTAGTTGGTCGTTGTGTGAGTTCAGTAAAGTTTTGGGGTATACGATTGAGAAAAACAGGTAATGAATACACGTGCAGTGCATTAAAATATCATATAAATTGTTCATTTCTAAATTTGTCCCTATGGATTTTCGGTACTATAAAAATTGTTAAGCGAATGCCATAATTAAGTTTATAAGTTTTTAATACGGAACTGTTGAGCATTTTAAAATAAACAATTATGCATAATTTTCGGAACATCGTGTGGAATAAAAAAACGAAGAAACCTTTTAAATTTTCCTGACAGTGCTCGTCCAATGAAAATTTTTTTAATTATTATGTTAATAATACTTGTCTGGACATTGCAACTACATGCATAGCTACATTCTACATTTCAAAGTTATATTTGAATCATAATCATAATCATCATCAATCATCCATCACCCAAAAGTTATCTTTTATCTTTGAGCATAAACCTACTGAAATAAGTTTGTCGGCTCAATTGCTGTTCACCAAGTAAAAAGTGTGGTAGCAAGTTTGCCGTTCATAGCTATCTCTTTCTTATCCTACCTGATTCATTGTCATGGCAACCAATGATCTAGGAATAGAGAGAGAGAGAGAGAGAGAGAGAGAGAGAGAGAGAAGACATTCACGGAAAACTTGCTATCTCTCGCTACTTAGTAAACGGCATCCATGTGGATAATTTGTTTATTTTGAACTTTGTTATTTTTGACTTGACATCTTGTAGAAAAATGTATCAGAGAAATGGACTAAGTTCTGTCCAGCAGAAAAGTCCAACTATGCTCGTGCAATCTTAGAAAGTTACTTTTTTTCACTTGGCTATTTAGTTTTCGTACACGTGTGCCAAAAAAACTTTATCTAAAAACTGATCAATTTCTGTAAAAAGCAAGATTGCACTGATATCGTTGAAGATTTTCTAAATAAATTAAATTGCGAGCCTACATTGCTTGAACAAAATCATGGCTGGTGATAAATCATGAAAGCACGGATATGACGTCGGAACCAAGGGACAATCGCCCATCTGGAAATTTTCAACATCACCGAGATCGAAAGAATCATGATAGGTTCAATGACAAACGAGACAGTTTTGTCCGTTCAGTTATTTTTTTTTTTCAAGGTTTTAGCGCTTTACGAGCTCTTACCCAAATGTAAAACGGTCAACGAAGATTATTATAGGTTTTGACGTCGTTTGAGTGGAACAATTTAAATGGGTCATGGTGACTGTATAAGGATAACGCATCTGCTCACGCCTTCATGCTTGTTAATCGGTTTTTAGACAAACGCGATATTATATCTATGAGGCAACCATCGTATTCAGAGGACGTGGCTTTCTGTAACTTAAGTGTGTCCTATTTTCAAACAAGTATAAGTACGTTTTCTCTGGTTCTATTATCGAATTCACTGTCCAACTCGATCGTTAAAGACGTGAATTCGTGGTTCAAGGGTTTTTTATTTCTCTATCTATATACAAAACTTTTTGAGCCTAAAAGTATGTAAAAATCAAGACTAGAAATACATAAATCAACGATCATTTGTTAAACATTAATGTCTACGTGCAAATTCTACGCGGGGATACGTATGATGCATCTTCAGGGGATGGATAGAGGCACTATTATTTAAAGCTAATTATATAACTTGTGATTATTATTATATTAGTATTCGGCGCGTTTCGTCCCGAAGTTAAATATATGGAACGCGGAATTAAGGATGTAGAGGATTATCTCTCTCTCTCTCTCTCTCTCTTACACAGACGCTGAAATATATATATATATATATATATATATATATATATATATATATTTACTGTTAGAATTTAGGCACTTGTCGTTACAATTTTCCATTATAGCCGTCAATTGATTAGTCCTCGCAGTAAAGATCACTTACCAGTGACAGAGGAACAATAGAATGTACCCACTAGAACATGGGACGATAATTTATATTGGTATCGAAATACATGGAACGCGTGGGTTCGGTGGTACACTCAGTAGTTACACCAATATATTGTCGACAAGCCTCGAGCTCGATTCGCCACGTTTATATGTGTAAAGCAGGCATGTTCATGATTCGATTAATACTATAAGCCAGATTATAAGATTCGTTCGAAAGCACCTGTGAGATTCGTTAGGATTCATGCATTCGAGAATGCTGAGGGAGGATTGATCAATCTTGTAAAGGATTAATGAAACGTTGGTGTCGAGGTTATCAGCTAAGCGAGTTGTACAGGTGACTGTATCGATAATCCAACAACTCGAACTGCATTGATTAGAATAGGAAGGGTGGATTTCGTCTTCAGTTTCTATATCTGGGAACTCGACAATAATAATTCTATGTACGTAATTTCTGTTGTGGGCGTTAGGACGCAGTACAGGTGCTATATTTATATATATGAAACAAAGTACAATTTGTCTTCTCGCATGTCTCTATTTTACTATTATGGCTATCAAGCAGTTAATCGTCACATATTGATGACATGTAGAAACAAAAATAAAATAGATATGATTACTTACATATAGTTGGTGTTAATTTATTTCGTTATAATATAAAATCAAGATAGGAGGACTTGTTTAGTCTCTTTATTGTTTTAGTTATGAAAATTTTTATACAACTTTATTGAATTTTGGGAATTATTTCTCAATTAAGATTAGCGATTTTGATAAATATGGGTGTCGTTTTAGACAAAGTCTTTCCCTAATAATATTCTTTAATCAGTTAATTAATAATTCATCAGAGTTAAAAGTATTTCGCTGGCGATTATTATCTACCGGTCGCCACGATCCCATTATCGATCACTCATCTCCCTCGGCTCTCCTCTTCCATCCACTCCGAAGCGAGGCAAACTTCCCCGATTGCACAACGGGGACGTTGCGCGAGAAAACAACAAGGTTCCGGAGCAACCACCCATATACGTATACCGAAAGAGAAAGAGAAATCTGTCGTATAAGAAAGATAGCGAGAGAGAGAGAGAGAGAGATAGGGGGGGCAGTACACAAGCGCGCATCCTGGCTTTACGACGGATCGTAAAGCGGGGCGCGAGAGAGTGAGACGCGACGCGCACGCGCAAATGAAAATCTCTTCTACTATATACATGTGTGTGTGTGTGTGTGTCTGTGTGTACAGCTTCGGTAATAATAATTATTGTGCCATGCTCTATGAGTTATGGGCGGACCGGCGAGGGGTCAAGTCTGCATAATAATTCCACATATCCGACGTGCGCGGGTTAGTCGCAGCGTCGATTTTTGCGGTTACTCTCATCCCTACAAGTGGTTATGAGCCGAAAGGTCGCGTGGAAAATTAAGAACAGCTTGGAATTATAATATGCGCGTGGAATAGATATATATATATATATATATATATATATATATATATATATATATACACGGCTGTCATGGCTAAATTATAAAGTTTCATCGACCGTACTTATATATATGATAATTTAAGCCTGCGCTTAAACTGAACGAGGGAATATAATCCACTCACGAGACGTTAATCCAATTAATCAGCCCTTCATTCGGTACTTCCTCGCGTACGACGAATATCCGCGCAACGCTTCGCCGCGCAGCTCGCGTTCTCTATCGAAGCGCCGGCGCTTCGCGCACAGTCGTCGTCGGTTGATAGTCAGGTTTTCACTTTGTATATATAGCAGCTGCGGTTTCGCTGTATGTGCACACGTATACGTATATATGCATGTGCGTATGTATGTATATATATATATATATATATATATATATATATATATATATATATATAACAGCGCTGGAAAAATTGGGTGAAACTCGCCGCAGAGGAAAATTATGGGAGAGCTTGATTATTATACGATCTTTTTGATAAATGATGATTAATATATTTGATGCTTGACACGTAAACTTGCTTATTTGTATGTATGAAATGGAAAATTGTAAAGAGCTGCTTAATAATGTTCAAATTAAAAGCTTGTACGATATACGATACATAAATGTTGTTCTGTTAAAAAAAAGAAATTTATCTTGATTTTTTTAAATAAAATAATATATTATTTTTTCGGTGAATTCTATTATTATTTTTAATGAATTTGATAGTTTCTAGATCAACGTGAACGGGAGTGCCACTCAAGGAACACAAAAATGGCTGATACGAGTATACAACAGATAATATATTATTCAAATGGAGAGAACTGATATTTTATTTGAAAAATAGGTTCTTGTACTTACAAGAGTTATTAAAATGTTGCACTATATTTTTGAATCCAATAGCATATTAAAAAATATAAATTTGATTGAATTTTTTGTTCTTTACATTTGAATTAAACACAGAATATAATAACAAAAGAAATTAAATAAAAAAATTCCAGATAGATTTATTTCCGTTACAAATTGCAACAGATTTATTTTGTTTGAAAACAGAATTATCATATCCAGGCTAAATGAATATTTTCTTATCGGACGGAATTTTTATTATGTTGGTCCATTCATTAGGATTATTAGACGTTCCAATATCATAAAATTGATTGAAATTTTCACAGCTTCAAACTCAGGAATACAATAAAAGTTTAAGTTAGTGTTAACGCTTGTTCTAAAACTGAATTTCTTTCCAGTAGCCTCTTCTCAAGGAATCATTTTTGGATGACGCGAATAAAATTCCATGACGCATCTCTTGCCCTCCTATACTCTACTATAACATTTTTTATCCTCTGTGTTTATTTTTTTCCGTAATTTTTATTATTTTCAAAGAATTACGAAATTTTAATGAGATAAGCAGTGCTTTCGCGTACTTATTATGCACACGTTTCGGCCATATTTATATTTATATGGCCAATGTACCGAGGCACGTTGTAATTTACAGTTTATATTTGTATAATTTTTTCTATTTAGAAAATTATAGAAAATTCGTCCATTATCGATTATCGCCAATCAAAAAATAACCTTTGAAAGATAACAGTATATCTAAGAATCTTATATTATATATATAGGTTTTGACAGGATGCTAAATGCAAGTCCGTTAAGAATGTTCCTCGGACACGTCAGAACATTTCCGCAATCGAGAAAATGCGCCAATAATCGATATAATACACGATCAGCTCGAAAATCTTTCCGAAGTGACTGTCCATTATTATATATAACTCCAATCCGACAAACCACAATGCCCATATATACCCACCTCCCTCCCACACCCGTTGACAAATTCTAATACGCCCTTTCGACGATCCCACAACTGGTTTTAGACTTTTAACGAATCCAGAAAATTTATCAAATAAAATTACAATAGTGTATTTCTTGTAATTGTTTCTCATACGTCATGGTATGTGTACAAAAAGTCACACGATTCTTTAATTTGTTGCATATAGTTATTGTACTTTGATATTTCATCAATTACAACTTCTGCTTGAACGTTCCATAATATTTATGACAAAATTTATAGATTTCTCATGCTTCTATTAAATTATTAAAAGCCATTGAACGTGCGTAATCAGTTAATATTTCTGACGAACCAGTTACAGCCTTCCTCCCAGATTCCGTATGACCATCATATAAAGCTAAATTATTTCTGCAGTGTCCTTAAGCGCCATAGCTAAATAAATTTAAATACACACACAATAACTATATATATATATATATATATATATATATATATATATATATATATATATATACGTATTTCGTATACTCGATCTTTGCATTTCAAATTTTATCCTTTTTAATTTTATAAGCCTCCATTCCGTATATAAAACCTTAACCGTAAGAAAAAAAAAATTTTTTTCTTTTGAAAGTAACAAATTGCATCGTAATCGCGTTGCGGGGATATTTTACCGACGGGATTTTATCCTTAATAAAGTATCGGCGTGTCATTAAATGATGCGGTAAATAACGACTTAATATGGTCGCCTATTCAAAAGTTCCGGCAATGCAAATTTCTGATTTCAATACTATATATAGAATCGTATTTGCTTTCTATGGAATTTGTAAAGACTTTTTCCTCTTTTCAAAAAAGTAGCGAGACAAATTCTCTTGGGTTAAAGTGACTTTTATGAAGTTTTCACCGGCGAACGGAGAAAGTTTGAGCTCGATAAAAAGTATTGCACTTAGCTAATGTAAATTCAATAAAGCCCTCTGAATGTCAATTAGGTATCATGAAAAATTCATTGGCCATCATTAAGATTTGACAAAATCAGGAAAAGCTTATTAAAAAAAATTGGAAAAAATATTTTATAAATATTGTAGAAATCGAAAACAGTGTTTATTTTTAACGAGGATTATACAATTTCACTAATAAATTCAATTTAATCCTTCTCTGAATTCGTCAGACTTAATTTATTCGATCATCATCGTCACGTGTGGAGCGTTATAGAAAATTGCCGCCGAGTTGTATAAGCATACTCCTCAAATTTATCCTCCCGAAATAACGGCAGCGGCTTTCGAATACTTATGAGCACTTCCAGCTTATACATACATATATATAGTTCATATAGTTCACATCACAAAAGCAAAAAGTGAAAAAAAGTCAAATTGTCACTTCCGTCGATTTTCTCCTCGAGAGCGCGGTCATATACCGCGGTCGACGTGTAAGTATTTCCTATATACACACATATATATATATATATATATATATATATATATATATATCTATGTATGTAAGTACGTCACACCTACGCGCGCACTGTGGCGCCAGGCGACGGCGCCGCCGCGCCGCACAAATTATATTAAAAACGAAAGGCCGCCAGGCGCGCAGGAACGGGCGCCCATTCCTCTCCCCCCCCCCTCCCTCCTTACGCGCCTTACTCTCGCTCTTTCTCCGTATAAGCCGCAGCTGCGAACGGCCTTCGCGAAACGCAATGGAGAGGATTTAGAATTTTCCATATTATTACCAGTATGTCTTATATACGCACAGCGATCTGGCAAAATTGGCCACGCTTTTCTTGTGCATGGACAATAATTGAGCCACGCTCACGTATATGTATATATAGATATATATGTATATGTGGTGTCTGCTTGTTACTATATATATATATAGGGCTTAATATCAATATTATGGCATGGCTTTTAAGAAAAGCCAACGATGAATATTTATTCAAAATTATGTCATTTCGCGTACATTAGATGGATTTGGGTGTGAAAGTATTGTTACCGTAACAGAAAGTCAATATATTGTTTCGTTTTTGTTTGGTGTACAAGAAAAGTTTCATCGATCGATTATCGACGTTTTATTGTCTTTTATTATATGCGATTAAGATGTCGATATGAAAACGTTCAATCTGTGTCAGACGCCCACTTCGCCAAAATTAGCTGCCATTTTGTCGGAAATTTCGTGGTCTTTCGTGCAGATGTTACCTTTTTATAGTTTCAAATAAATAATCCGTCCGAACTTTTTCCAAATATTTATAATGACGGACCAATAGGAGTGCCAACCGTGGAAGAACTTGACGAAAGATATGAGATTATAGATTTCAAAGTAATGTTTATATGCATTATCTATTTTATTGCCGAGTACAAGTCCACCAGAACTTGGAATAAATAAAATTACAACCTAGAAGAAACGCATATCTGTAAGAAATGTGTATAAACTCCATATTTGAAGTTTTATCAAGATAAAAATATCCCAAATGCAATTCAATCAGAATGATGTATCATTTTGTATTCAATATTCTGTATATCGCTTGTAGCCAGTTAAGTAAAAACTCTTTTGCCAAACTCTTTTTTTAACATTGAACAATCCTTTCAAACTCCAGCAACAAATGGAAATATACTATTCTATAGTATAAAAGTCGTGTTATCAAACTTTCGTAAATATTGCTAAACGTAGCAAATTGGAATTTTCAGTCAAGTCTGACAGAGTCTGGAAAATGTTGTCTAACTCCAATAATTTTTAGACCATTTTTAAAATAACATCTGGAAAAAATTTGCACAATGTTCATTTAATAAATCAAGAAATTTAGCTGAGTATTTGGTAGTCGTATTGGTACGTCATTATTAAATTTCAATAAAAAGGTGAGGCAGCATTTGAAACTAGAGATAGCAAGATAATAACTTTCGCAACCCAAAAATATACCAATAAATGGTAATGAATTTTGGACAAGTGGAGTACAAGGATTCTCCATAATCGTATAGTTACAATATTACTAAATTATTAAATTATCATTATAACAATACAGTATGGGTATATTTTTAGAGATTTATTCGTTATTTATGATCCGCGATCTTTATTTTTAATCTTATCGTTATAAAAGACTGGATTAATGTTTTTTTGTGGCAATTACAAAAATGCAAGTCGCATAGAAATATACATTTGGCGAAGCGTTTAAATCGCTTTTCTTTTACCTTTGATATTCGTTAATATGTACACTATATAGTCGCTGGCGTTTATTTTACCGGTCGCCCAAGCGTAATAAATGGGACATCGTGTTCATACATTATTCTAGCGCAACGATATCACTTTCCATATTGACGCTGGCATTATTCACCGAGTAAAACGCTATTCGCTCACTTATATAGGTGTACAGTGATTGCAATTTCTAATGCTATTTGTCAATTAACGATTGTTAATTTATTATTATTATTATTATTTTATTGATAAGATTGGTATTAAATTAGTACAAGAATAATACAATAATATATTAAATCATATAAATTACGTCTAGATAGTAAAATATACGTACCCCGATTTTATCAAGCTTTTCATGAAAATACTTTTTGTTTTTTTCAACTTAATAATTTTGATTTTTGAACTTGTTCAACTTGAATCTCAAAAATAAGAGAATCCTGGTAAATAAGGATGAAGCCAAAATCCAGCCATATATTAATTTTGCTCATTTCTCATACTTTTCGAATCGAATTTTACGTTGGTCCATTTCAGACGAACAATGGACGAAGAGTAGCGTAAAAACTGATATATATGTGCATATATCTAAATTTATCAGCATAATATAATAATGAAAGTATTTTTATTCACAATTCATTTTATTTACTTTTTCATATGTATTTTATTATAATTTTTTTTTTATTCACTGCAATTCTTAGGCATGAAAAATTATTCGGCATTAACATTATTTTGGTGGTTTTCTGAATATTCTTGTATGCACCGCGTTGAGAAATATTTGCCCAATTTCGTGAATGAAGGACAAGACTTTCATGGAAACGCCAAGGCGAGAATAAATCTAAGGCAAGACAGACAATTCGAATGTCAAGACAATATTTTCTTAATTCTCCCATTGTCTTGATGCTCGTGAAGCATACATTGTATAAATGCATATTGTGATTATTGTTAGCCTTATTCAGATTTTTATAGGCAACCCAAACTGGTTTCATATATGTATATATACACATGCATGTATTGTTAATGTTCAAGTTATAAGTCTCTTTGTGTGTGTGTGCGTGCGCACACGAACGTGTGCGTATGTATATATATATATATATATATATATATATATATATATATATATATAAAATCTTTCTAATCTGATTCCAGTGCATACAGTGTATATAATCGCCCAAAATTAATTTCACCGACAGGTTAGGAGGAGCGCGCAAAGGTGCGTCTATATAACACGCACATATCGTTCGAGCGAACAAACTACTTTATACACTCCGCAGTGCCGGGCATTTTTATTCTGAATAATGCTTTAGCCGATAAGGAAGCGCGGGGAATCCGTTCCACATCGCTGCCGACCCAGCCTCCGCCGCCGCAAGTGCCCCGCGTTCACTTTCGAGCTCTGCCGCTCCTTATCCTAGAACTAGATCCCGAAAAGATATCCGGTCGATCGGGTCTCCGTGTGCGTTTATCATCGCTTTATGGCCTCTCGTGTCGCCTATACATCGCGCGAGTGTGTGTGTGCGCGCGCGCGCGCGTGTGTACGCGTAGCAATCGAGCGCTTGATTAATTTGCCCGTTACGGTCGAATAAACACAAGCATTACTTATGCGCATCATTAAGATTAGGTTAATTTTCTGGTGTCTTAAAATTTTTTAACTCCGTAACAGCTTCGTTCATTCTCTAGCTTATTTGTGCGTATTTTCTGCTTTTTATAGAATACGCGCAAAAAGGCTATACAACTTAAAAGCTCCATAAGTGTAAAGTTGACGCGGAAAATATATTTCTAAAGTGTCTCTTGATATACTCGGCTTTTCGTCAGTATCATCGTTACCATCATCATTATTAATATTACAACTTGAGGACGTATCTATCAGAGATTTATTTTATACTCTTTCTTTTTTCATCGATCCAAAAATTTATTTCGAATGCTTCCGTTTAAAGTGCGAACTTTTATTTTTTTCTTTTTTTACTGAATTACTTATACTTGAGGCAATTTTTACGCATTTTATAGAAAGTATCATTATTGACGTATATTCACGCGCCTATTAATACATTCAAGTCGTTGCACCCCTTATTTTTAACATAAAATAACGATTCGAGATTTAATATGCTCGTAAAACCATGTACAGGCCATAAATAAAAGTGCGTGTTTGGAAAACTTTGTAGAATATACAGGATCTATAAAATTAGCATTAAGTACGCGGGATAGGAAAAAAAATGCAATATAGGAATGCGTTGCGTATGAGGCGCATTAGGAAATCTCGTTATAAGAAGGTTACAATAAATTCGATCTTAACAGAATTTTGCGATTTATATATATATATATATATATATATATATATATATATATATATATATATATATATATAGACCTCAGAAAAATATCTGGTAGCTCTGGTAAAACCAGACCTGTAGTATGAAAAACCAGAGATGTACACGAATCCATAAAAAAAGTGTAAAATTCTAATAAATGTAACAGCTGTCAATATCATTTTGTAAGCTGATATACTCTTATTATCAAGGATATTAAGTTGTTATGATGTGCAAGTCTTATGATCGACAAGGAAGAAAACTCGAATTTTTGTAAGTTAAAGATGCACAAAATTAAATATAAATTTTTAGATGAAAAATCTAATAGTTTTTGGCTTAAAAATGAAAGGAAGTCTTTTTGAGACCTGATTATTAAAGATATTCCATTTCTAAAAGATTAGCATTAGAAGATGTAAAGTTAAATTCGAGTTTAAATTGGAACATCTGTATATATGAGGGGTGAAGGCTATATATATATATATATATATATATATATATATATATATATATATACGGGGTGTCCCAAATATGATTGCTCACACTACGGTATCAGTAATAAGCAGAGCAAGTCGTACACAAAGGTTTCTCGATCGAGGCACATGGATATTCAGTAGACGATCGCAGAGTTAGAGTATAATCTGAGGAATATTGGGAGGGGTACGGAACATCACGCGCATAAATCTAGATGTAATTATCTCAGATCGAAATTTCTAAAGCAGAAAAGTCTTACGTATATACTTTGGTCCGTGCATTAGTCCTACAGTTAACGGACATCTTCGTCTACGACTTATTCCGCTTATCGTCGATCGGACACGGTGTCAACGATCATATTTGAAAGACCCTGTATACATTTGCATCTGGATGAATACGGTAGTTGTTAAAGGCTGAAGCATCGGAGAAGGGGGCGGGAGCGGCGCGGTGGTGGTCCATTCGTGAAATCGGCCAGTAAACACCGATAAATAAAGAATATTGCGAGCGCGTAAAGCGTCGACGACGTAGCGCAGCGATTTCCCCGCGTAAAAAGTGGAAGGCGACCCCGCGCACGTATACGCGCCAAACACACACGTGCATGCGTTGACGGAAGCCCCGCTGATTGGGACAGTCGAACTTTCTCGAGAGCTTTATAAGACGCGGCGCGAAAACTACGGTCGGCGAGCCTGGCCGCGTCGTCGTAAGTGCGAGAGGCGCGCGCGGGCGGTTTTTCTTTCAGCCCGTCCGTATAAACGTTGAACAGTGAAGAGTGCACCAGTTGTATATATATATATATATATATATATATATATATAGTCGGGCTACGAATGTATACGTAAATTTGACGCGTGAAAATTCATTTTTCTTTTTGCGCGTTGGCCCAGTTAATGAGGTAGGTGAGTGGCTCGTTATTTTGCACGCGGTATGTAAGTGGGTCGAAGGATGTAATTCAGTGTAGTTTTATATATATATATATATATATATATATATATATATATATATCATATAGTCGTTGGCCTAAATTGAAGAACTCCTACATATTGTGACATCTAAAAATGAAGGGGAGAAATTCAGAAAGATATGATAATTTTTTTTTATTTGCAGCCCTGTTAATAAAGAAAAAATATTTCGATTTTGTTTCGCTACATTTTCCAACATACTCCCTATAAAGACCAATATATTTTTCGTATCAGTTCACTAATATAATTAAATAATTTTTGTAGTCCGAATCGACAAGTTCTTGATAATTGATCCCATTGGTAACACCGATGACTTCCTCGTCGTTCCAAAATCGCGAAGCTCTAAGCTATTTTTGACAGACAAATCTGGCCAGTGTGATAGGTAGTCGATCGATTCGTTGATTTTAACCTATGTAGCCAGCCGACTCGTGACCGTTGCGTTGTCACGATGAAACAATAATGCTTTTCATTGCGACGAGAGGTTGTTTCAAATTCACTTTGTTCAATGTTGCTTAGTATGCACTACGGCTGGTATTACTATTCTACAAATAATCAATGCAGATTATTACTTTGACATATCAAAAAACAGTCGGCGTTACATTATTTGCACGTATAATGCTTTTCGCTTCTTTGGAATTCCATTCCTCGCAACGAATCTTGATGACTTTGAAAGTAATTCTCAGCTGAACGAAAATGAATCTAATCATTACTTTCAATTTTTTAAAAAGTTTTCAAATAGACATTTCGTTCTCTTTTTCAGCTGGTCGAGCGATTGGTGTTGCACTTCCTCCACCAGTTCCGAAACTTCATTGTTTCATGTCCTCTTAGTTTTTTCTCTAATTCAGTCAAGAAAAAAAATCGCTAGGAATATTTATTCAATTTTTCTCAGAAACTATTTCACAGAGAGCGAGATATAGGCAGGTGCATTATCATCGTGGAATGTAACTGATTTATCATTCGTTCATGATCTATCAATCCTTTCGTACTCTTTCACAGTTTATTCCAAAAACGTTTGGTCCTTGCGAACGAGGACATCGATTTTTTTTATAACATTATCAGCCCGCTGTTCGAGTTGGCGGCAGAACGAGTTTGGTCTTAAATCGAAGTCTATCGATTCACTAAATACAATCCTAGAATTTCTCGGCGCTCTCAAACGAAATTTCGCGACTTTGCTGTAACGGTAAAACTGATTCGATCGGAAACAAATCGTTTGGAAAAAAGGTACTATTTCGAATTTCTCCTCCCATAGGAGAACTAACCACGAATGTCCCCAAGCTACTCTATTTCATTTACTTTTTTGCCCCCAATCTATATTTCTGCATACAACTATTGTTCACGGGTAAATCGCATCGACCCTCTAAGACACCATTCTCTAATGGTTTTAACTTTCAATCATATCAAGACAAAAGCATATTAAATAATATTTCATATCAGTTGGAATCTTTGAAATCTTTTTAGAATTACTTGAAATCATTTCACATCTATCGACCGCATGAACATTGAGCATCAGTCATTCAAAACATGCAAAAAATCAAATACTTTAAGACCGTAAAATTCCACTTAAATCGTAAGCTTTAATCCTAAACGAGGATTTACTCTTTCTGGTAGAGCGGCGTATGTAGTCCCTCGAACATTGTAATAAATGAAGCTTACTGCATTAAATGAAGCACATATAGCGATCGAAGATTCGCCAAAATTATCTAATTTACTGCAAATGCAGGTTGGATAAAACGACTGAAGCCAATGACTTTCATATCATACAGTCATCAACAACGTAACATAATGCAGTTATATATATATATATACATATATATATATATATATATATATATATATATATATATATATATATATATATACGACAACCGAGCGGCGCGCATAATGACTCCATTAAATCCCCCGTGTCCGAGGGTGGTAACCACCATTACTTTCCCCTTCAGATAGGTCGGAATGTGGGCGCATGGATTCATCCATCGGATGGATAAGGACGATCGTTACCGGTGAATTTCATCGGCGACAGTGCTATCACGGATGAGGACGGAGGGGGGGGGGTGGCGAAGGGTGCGGGAGAATAAAGTAATTTTATCAGGTAGTTTCGAGCAGATAAGTATAAGTAACGTGCGCCGTCCGTGCGCCGTCGCAGTTTTTCATTTTGCGCGGCATTGAATTCTCCGCCGCGCGAGGCGCGGCGTAAAAACTTCGCGCGCGCTCGCGATCACTTTGTGCGCCCCGCCTCCCGTCCATAATAACGCGAGAATTGCGATTATAACGCCAAGCATATCTTGCGCGTGTACACACACATACACACACACACACATACTTATTCCAGCAAAATATTAAAATAATCTGAAAATGGATTTAAAATGATTATTTTGGACGGCCTAGAAACGCGAGCTCGGACGCGTTTACATACGATGCGGTTATATTTACTTACTCGATCGCGTAAAGGCAGGCATCGGCAACGGCGGCGACGCGACGACGTCGTAAATAAATTCGAACCACGGCTAATTAATGGCGCGCGACGTTTACCGTGGCGGTACGCGTGCTGAGGGGCGTGCAGGGGCGAGAAGGCGCGCGTCCCGCAGCGGAGTCCAGGTCCTAAATCCTAAGGCTCTCCCGTGGCGGAGAGTGGCGCGGGGGGGGGGGGGGGTTGCGCACGGCATAAATCGCGACGGGACGCCGGGACGCGCGCGCGATAATCGCGCGTATGCCGGCTACCGCCGTCGCGTTAAACTGGAGCCGCGAGCGCTCGTGTATTAAATCGAGCTTATATACGAGCAGGCTTTCTTAAGTTCGGCCGAGAAATCTGAAGGAGCTCGTGGAGTTGGTGTAATTCGTGGATTTACTGGGAATGGATCTGCTTGGGGGGAGGTTAGTGAGAGAGAGAGAGAGAAAGAGTGAGAGAATTAAGTGTTATCTGTGGGCTATATAGATGTTGGGTTTAATCGACGAAGAATGGCCTGGAAATTGTGCTGCTGGTTTTTTAGGCAGTGAGACACTAACTCGAATTGAAATCCCGAAATTATTTCAAAAATAAAAATGAAAAGGGAAGGAGGTTGGAGTCAGTAGTCTTCGGGTTGAAAGTTGTGAAACTGCCTATGGACGCACGTACGTGTGTCGTATAGAAAAGTCAAATATGAAGGCCCAAGCAACAATTTGTAAATTTAGAAGAGTCGAATGGAACGAAAAAGCGCGTACAGCTTGTATATCATAATGTTAGGCAATGATTATGAATTAAATTTGCGCGGCATTGCCATTAAAGGACGAATATTATTATGTTGTTGACCACGCGTTTGAAGGTCCGCGTGTTTTATCGCAACCTGTCGAAAACGTTTTTATTGCTGATTTTTTAGCCTTATTGCTAAATTTCAGATGGATTTCGGAGTCTAATTTAATATAAACTGAGTTATTTTATGAGGATTGTGAGCTGACCTTTGGCAGATGAAAGTGATTTAAAATTGTTTTCCAAATAATTTAGGTTTACTAGAAATACGAAACCACGTAAGAATAAATTTTTAAATGATTAATTGAGTAATGTAGTAAGAATTCGCAAAGTGAATACTCATTGCCTTATAACTTCTTCAGCTTGCTTTATTTTTGAATGGAGTTTAAGCGAACGTTTAATTTAGTGTTATGCATTGATGATTAATAATTTTACCTCGGTGATATCACGTAATATCGATTCGAACAAGAGTATCATTTGCAAAATCTGATAATAATAATCAACGTATTAAGAAAAAATATTAAGCAAACTTAGTTGTTTTACAATATAAGATACTGATTTAAAAGAATATTATAAAAATATTGAAATTATTATTTGCAATTAAATTCGAATCTAAGAAAGATCAGCTTCTTGGATTCGATATTTATAAAATACTCCGTAAATTTATTTGAATTTAAGTTCAGATAAAAAGTTGTTTCTTCTCTAACTCCTAACATATTGCTACCGACCAGATTTCAGTTTAATTTTAGAAATCTACATTATCACGGTATACGAATTGAAGATGACAATGCTTCGAGACTGATTATACTGATTTTCGAAGCCGAATTGTAAGATAGGCACGATTTAGATATATTACAGGGATCTGGATTATGACTACGTCATAATGTACGGTTCGATGTCAGATTTGAACGTACAGAAGCGACGATTCGTGGCGAAATTGATAAGCAGAGCCAAACGTCGTGAAACAAAGTAAAAAATGAAACCTTCATCGCCCTTCTTCTCTGCCCTCTCTAGTCGAGACGATGGAAGAACCAATCAGATATTAGTGCCGGCTAAAGCTCTACAATGAGTTCTTGTAATACCACTGACTGTCAGTGTAGTACAATAAGCTCAAGCCTTGTAATCGAAAGTAAATCAAACCTTTTTCTTTTAACTCTATATATTTTCGTTAGCGATTTATTTCTTTTCCCCGCGTTTTCGTAATGTTGTCAATAATTCTTTTTTCGTCATTTCCTACTGTCTTATTCTACCATTAACGCAAGACGTGTCTTTGTACGGCACGAGAGGTTTCGTCCGATAAAATCTATCTGAGAGAAAACAAATGAAGTACCGAATGCTTTGAGATCTTTGAACATGTTTCTTGATCATTGCCGTAAAGCACCAATTTGAAATATATGGTGCACGAGCATTCGCAGAACGTCGTATTTATTATATATTGATCTAGTACACAAATTAATCCGGATAAAAATTAACATAAAATAGCATAATTAGTTCAAATATTTCAATTTTTTTTTAATCTCAAATAAACATATGTTTTTGTCACTGTTATTCAACAAATGAATTGAATATGTTATTTCCAACAAATTATACTTATGTCAGAGTGCGTAAAGCAAAAAATTCCATTTTTACATAGATAAATATTAGCTATTCGAACATTTTTATATGTCTTGTAAAAATAATCCTCGTACACTTATACAGAACTTCCTATCTAATACATACCTCCAAAAATTCTGGATATAATAGATTGTGTAACTAATAATAGGTCTATAGTAAATGGCTTTTTCGGAAGTTCTAACCTGCAAATGATACGTATAAAAATTACATGGTAATGGCATTTCAATAGAAATGCAAAAATATGGATCTCGCATGTTCTTAAAGCATTGCCTTTTTACGCACAGGATTTAATATTTTACAAACAAAGAATCGATTTGTTTTGTGACATTCTTACTGTGCTCCATCGACCTTTCGATTAAAAAGTGGTATGTTATGTGCAATCGTAATTACACATACACAAATGATACTCAACGGATCATTCGAATTTAATAGTGGTTACAGAAAACATTAAAAGTTCCTAAAATTATATTGTCCGATCGTAAATTGCCTAGTATACCATAAGAGTTAATGATATTTGAAGACTATATATTCAGTATTTTTTATGAACGCTTGTCAATAACAATGCGGTGTTAAAAGCGGGTGCTGACTGCGCTCACTATTGATCAACTATCATATCTCGTGAACATTTGAGAGCACTATTTCGAGGAGCTATTGAACGAAATAACAAGAATTTCTACGTCGAAATACAATATTGGATGAATCATGTATCCGTCACGACACGCTAGAACCAAAAGTTTTCAGTTAAATTGGCAGCGGTTGGTGGAAATCATCAACATCAACATATATCATCCAAAGCCATCAAATGTTCAATAGTGTTTATGTAATTTTGAAAATCTATGAAATATTGTTCATTGATTAGCTTGACAAAGATGAAACTGCCAATAGTCAACATTGTCGTTAATTGCTCGTCTAAGTGATAAATACAGAAGAAGCGGTCTCAAACATAAAAGAAGCAAGTACTGTTAATGTATTGTATTACATGCAATAGAAATATGTCTTATTTATATTCAACAGACTAGTGTACTGTATGAAAGTTCATGAACAACGTGGTCAAATAGAATGAATGAGATACCGCATTCTCCTACTCTCGCTCTCAATAACAGATGGTTGCTTAAATATTCCAAAGAATTGAAAAGATTTGATTGAAGCGTAGAAGCAATTAATGAAGTTGAAACTTCCTTTCCCCAAAAGTTTTTACCTAAACAGCTTTGCCCGGGACTTATTGAACGATGTCTATTATGTAACTTTGAGAATTGTTCACCATCGCATCAGCAGTTATATACTAAAAAATAAGTCTGATTTGACTTAAAAGTCAAATATAGTTTCCAGTTATCGGATATAGTGCGTCATCAAAACCAGGACCAGATTTAATAAAATATCGTCTTGGTGTCGAATATGTATCGTCCATTAAATTATGATCTTGGTTTTGTACATATGCAAGACGATATTTCACTAAATCTGATCATATCGCCTTGCATATACACAAAAACAAGATCATAATTTAATAGACGATACTTATTCGACACCAAGATGATATTTCATTAAATTTGGTCTTGCTCTTGGTATTGGTGAAGCACTTCGAATCCTATGGTATAATGGATCTATAATATAATCATCTAGTTTCGTGCAAAGAAATGAAGTCTCAAATAGAGATAATTAGGTAATTCAAAAAATGGTTCAATCCGGTGACCCCGGTAAATATCACCAAACATTTTTCTCAGTGTTAAGACCTCGAGGTGCAGGACATCCATCTTGTTTAGCCTCGTTACTCGGCGTTTGCTCCGGTGGAACGGATCGCTCGTGATGGATCGCTACTCTCGTCCAACATATATGCTTGTCGATATCAATTAAACGCTCCAAACTTCATTAAAAACTATTTGAAAGGGCAGATCTTCGTAATTGCACATTTCGATTCGTTAAGTAATATATATACCCGAGTAGAGAATGAATCGTAGAGCAATAATTGCTTCAGCTTCTTGTAGTGATATAAATCATACATATACATTCGTCTTGCCAAAAAAGTATAAATACAGAAAGACGAGATTTTTGCTATATCGTAATTTCTTTTAAAAATCGTCATTGTCCATCGTGTGCACACGATTACGAATTAAATGTTTGTTGTTTTTTTTTGGTTCAATCGTTCCACGAACCTCGATGTATTCGTGTGTATTTTAAGAACGTCCTGGGAACTGAGGCGTTTCCCGTTCTCTTAATGAAACCTTAACATGTTAGTCAAGGTGTACCTGCCCGAATAATCAGAGGGGGCAGGGGTATCGAGTCAGAGCACTGGTTCTCCCCTGATTAATCTCTGCGGCTACACCAGAGCTCGAGATAACACGGGCTCTCTCTCTGTCCAACTCTCTCTCTCTCTCTCTCTCTCTCTCTCTCTCTCTCCGTTATATACATATGCATTCCGTAATCCGACATTGCAAAAATCGATTATATGCGCGCGCGTTTTAATTTTGCCACTGCGGTTCGCTCTCAGGGGTATGGCGGAGCGGGGAGAGGGTTCGAGCACACCGGTCGTTGTTGGATGCCTTCTCTTATCGGTCGGGCGCGGTTGAAACAGCACTACATTTATAGCGCTCCGCACGGAATCAGTCGATTCGGAATGATGTGTCGACAGGACGCTCGCGATTGCGGTGAATTTTAACGAAGCTATTAATTAAGAGAAGACCGCATTAGTACTTGTCATTTTTATTTTTCTCTTCTTTTTCTTTGTTATTTTGTTATTTTTTTTTGTAAGGTTTGTGGGATTTTCATTTGGGAGTCGTTTTTTCTTTTGTTTTCTTTTTAATCAGATTTAAAGATAGTCGTTCTGCAGGATATGTATGATGTTGTTAAAGGTCATTAGCTCGAAAAATTTTTTTATCAAAAAAAAGAAGAAGAATATAAGATATAAATTATCTTCGGATTGATTAACTGAATCTTCTGTGATTTTTCAACTTTTTATATGCACACACGTAAATGTTTATCAGTTTCCATCTAAGAAGTGATAAACTCAACGGCTGCTTCATTTTACTTTTTACAGGATAAAATTACAGAATCTACTTTTTGTTTCACGATGAGAATGAGCACCACTGGTTCTCGATTTCATAAGTATTCTTTTTAAAAAACGAACAACTGCGATAAAAGAGTCCGATGATCTCTTGCTTTAAATAAAGATTGTGATGGGACGACTGGGTCGGGGAGGAACAGAACATTTCCTCGTCGAATTGTCACTGTTAATCCTGGATTTTCTCGACTTTATAATAGCATACATAAATTTAAAAGAAAAAAAATGTATTTTTCGAACGTTGTGTCACGATTCAGACAGTTTATATAAGCGTTTAATTATCCAAATCACGGTAAAGCAAGAAGTTCAGATTTCAGTACATATTTTTATAACAGAACTTTGCTTTTGAATTCTAGAAAATTACTGTATATACATGAAATTTGCTCCAATATTATAATTCTAAGTGTCCGTAATTTACTTTTCTACAAAAGAACTTTTTAAAAAAAAATTGTAATTTTTTCTTCATGAATTTTCAAGTTACAGACTAATGGAATAATTTTGACTACATTAAAGCATATGAGGTTAAATATGTTTAAAAATATTTAAGCTGACCTTGAATAGGAAAAATTTTATCAAAAAATTGCAAAGTGTGATACAAGGCTTTTGATTATGTATTTACTACCTGTTAATCTGAATGATTTGCAGTAGCAATTTTATTTAGCAACATATCGTAATAAAATTCTTTTAAATTTATTAACTCATCATGGAGACTCTCTACGATTTATTATGTTTAACGTAATTTCGGTAAATAAACTTTATTTCGCAAATTCGGAGAACCACTGAAATGTACCAATTTTACCAATATTATAAAACATCATTTCGAAACTGCATATTGAAACAAGCTGGTATTTATAAATATTTTTCTGAACATATCGACATCCCCTTATATCGAAAAAAAGACGAACCAATCCCAGAAAGTCCATTTGGACGACAAAATATATACAACGAAGAAAACAACGTGTTCCTTATTTTTATTTAATCATAAATTAAAACAATCTGCATGAAAAAAAAAATATATATATATTAAATAAATTATAATTCTACGTTTATAATTGTATTATATTGTATATAGAATATATATTAAATATTTATAACAGTTACGAAATTATGTATTAAACATAATCTTACAGAACTAAATCAATAGTTTAATTCTTTCCAGTAAATAATAATAATAAATAATATAAAATAATTGTCAACCTAAGAACTTTTATTATGTTATTCATTTGCACCTCACTTGATGGCCCTTTGGTTCTACACTTCTATACTCTAATTGCTCATTATATAAATATATATATATATATATGTATATACACACACACACACACACATATATATATATATATATATATATATATATATATATACACAAAGTTGCAAGGTCGACAAGTAAACTCCAACTTACTGAATCTTGGATCGATCTAAAAGCCCCCCCTCCCTCGCTCCGTTTGTCTCATTCTCCATATTATATCTCCTCGATGCGGTGCGTAAAAGTCTTTATATTCCCCCGCGTTTATTACAGGGTGGTGCGCCAGAATATCGGGGAATAAATTCAAGACGATGGTATATATATATATATATATATATATATATATATATATATATATATAGTCGTGGCGATACGTTATCTTAATGCCAACCGTCTATATACTATAATACAATCTTGCTCCTTTTATCGCTTATCGCATTGTGCACGTGCGCGAATGTTGTGGTGTGTATATATATATATATATATATATATATATATATATATATATATATATATATACAGAGAAATGCATACGTGCATAATATAGGATGGACAGAAGGCGTGCGACTCTTTTTCTCCCCCCTCTGCTTATATACGTATATACACCTTTCCTTTTTACGCTCGTCTTCTTCTCCTCTCTGTCTCATTCTCTCTCTCTCTCTCTCTCTCTCTCTCTCTCTCTCTCTGTTATATTATTTCTGTTCCTCGTATTTTCTTCTCCAAGCATCGGCCGTTCGGCAAATCTGTTTTTCAGAATTTCTAAATGTATATTTACAAAATACGGGTGTTTCGTAAAAAAAAAAGACGAGCCGCAAGACCCGAGCGTTATTTCTTTTGATGAGCGCGCTCCGATTCTTAATTCTTCCGCGATTCTCGCGTGCAGCGAGACGATCGCTCGCGCCAATACGATCGGGCAATTTCTTTTTTCTTCTTCTCCTCTCTTCTTCTTCTTCTTCTTCTTCTTCTTCTTATTCTTCTTGTTCTGGTTTTTTTTTTGCTCTCCCGAAAGCGTGCATTAATTTATTTGGCCTTTCAAAGTTAGCGTAAACGTATAGTTCTGCTGATTGATATACATATATTAATTTTTCGTGCTACTTGTATTTGACGCACATGTTTATATTTGAGATGATTCCTAAGGAATTTTTCCTATGACCAATAAGAAAACAGAACGTGAATAATTCATATTAATAAACTTGAAATTCTTTTAAATAGAATGGGTATATTAGCGATTAATTCCTGAAATTAATTTTGATGTAGAAATAGGGAAATATTTCGTAGATAGTTCTTTAAAGAGATTTGCGTTTTTGGAAAAATGCATGCATACACAGATTATGACGCAACGGGTTATCCACGTCACAAAATAACTATTGTCTATATATAAACAAAAAGTTGAATCGTACATCGAAAATTTACTCGCATATTTTTTCCGCTCCACTTCTATATTTAACTATTCTACTTCTGTATCTATTCGTGCGTATGAGAGAAGGAGGAGAAAAAAAGCAAAGAAATCAAGTATATAGGACCGGGGGCACTTTGTTCTTTATTTATATACGAAAGTCGAAGTAGCAAAAAAAAGCGAAAGAAAAGAAAATAACGCGCTTATAAAACTTCGCTTCAAAAGTTCAAATTTCAAAGGATTTTGAAAAATCTATTATTTACAGATATGATATAACGGAGAGAGAGATTCGACGATAGAAGCTCGGACCGGGCGTATGTAACACTGAAAAGCTATATGTCAATTGCCCATATATTACGCACGTTTTTTCTTTCTTTCTTTCATTCGCTTTTTTTTTAAGTACACATTAAAAAAATCTCCACTTTCCCTCGGCTGAAAAATGCGCCCGTGCGATTTATAAGGTTTGTTAAAGGAGCGCGTGAAACGTTGTTAATATAAATAAAAAAATAACAACGCTTATATCTTTAAGAGACTTATATATGCTTTCACTCATCAGTGCATAATACTTTTATTACGCAACCGTACTTTTTTCTTCCTTCGATATATATATATATATATATATATATATATATATATATATATATATATATATACACACATTTTATCAGAATTTTCTATTCTATCTTAACGTTTCTGCATCCTCGTCTGTAAGGTACGAGGTAAATTTTCCGATATACTATTTATAAACTAAAAGTGCATTGGTTCGATTTTATTTATTTTTTTTTTTATATCACTTTGAAATTGTCACGAGAGTAATTTTTATAGAAATATCTGAAAATATCTTAAGCCGCGCAGTTCAAAACGAAACATATATATTATTCTTCGGATGTATTTATGAATTTCTAGACATTCGAGGTATTTCGAGCGTTTTAAATATTATCCAGGTCTAAAAATTAAAAAAACTTGCGGCTAACATTTCAAGCATTCGAAACACTCGAGGTATATATATATATATATATATATATATATATATATATATATATATTTCAGTTCAACGACATTCGGCTAATTTTATATTGCGGAAAAATTTTTTTGACAATGAATTCTTGGACGATCAGTGCTGTATAAATATACGCTAATGTCTATTATATTGATCGAATATTTTTTTTTTGCTGCATTTGTCATACTGAGCTGTATGGAACAAAGGTAGATATCGTATATAAATAGATGAAAAATTAATAGATCACATTTTCATTTGTCCAGCAATTGACAAATGTAAATGGAGAAAAACAACTTATAGAAATAATCGTTTAAAATAAAATAAATTTATTTTATCATTTGCATCGTATGTGATGCTGGCCAATTACATTTATTATTATAATATAATTATATTAATACGAATATAATTACAATTCTTCTATTAATATAGTATTGATAAAAAAAATATGAATTACTATAATTGCTGATTATCAAATACAGGTATTCGAATTAAACAAATTTTTACTATATAAAATACATTGAAAAATTCAGAATTAATTAATAAAATAATATAATTATAAAATATTCTTTTAATTGAATATTAATGTAACAATTAAGATTTTCGATAAAAATAACAATTACTTTAATTAATGATTTGCAAAAGATATGTTGTATGTATACTGAAATACGCTAATTTTCTTTTGTATACAATTTTTATTTTTACATACCATGTATTTCTATATAATTTAATATTGAGTAATCGACTACCAAAAAAAGCACGAGACGTATAAAAAAAAATTCTAATACTATTTCCAATACATCATACGTACCGCAATGTATCGCTCTCAACTATTATGTATATAGATATATGTTTCTCTATTGATATATTTATACATGCATTAATCTCCCTTTTCTCTCTCTTTCTCTCTGTTCGCAGACTTCCTCTACCGGCACAGCGTCACCATTGACAACGTCGGGACCGAGGTCGAGATACTGGACACATCTAGGTGTGAGGTGAGTAGTCGAATGCTGTATATATATATATATATATATATATATATATATATATATATATATACATAGCAGTTTTTCTTTCTGATTTTATTCACCTGCTGCGTGTGGTTTGATTTTTCGGTTCCTCCCCATAAATGGTGTGCCTTTTGATTGTGTCACAAAGTAGAAATACATATATACATAAGATATAAATTGAAATTATATAAATTTAATCTAGTCTATCGTATATAGGACAACCGGATATATGTATATATATATATATATATATATATATATATATATATATATATATATACACGTCGCACGAGTTCTGGATTAATTTTACTGTCCTCGACCGTTTCGCCTTTAATATGCATAAATCTCCGTACAGCTTCACTTCTTTTATAAAAGCGATTCGCTATGTTATATATTCGAAGGATTATGGTATGGCGACACCTGTGGTAATTTCGGGCCAAGTATATATATATAGTCAGAATTAGCATACTATTCGATTGCTAATGCCAAATATTATTTACGCATTCTAAATTTGTATTCGAGGAGGTTTCATTTTTGTAATATATACATATACATATACATATAAATATACATATATATATATATATATATATATATATATATATATATATATATATATTATATTGACATAATATCGCGTACTGTTACAATACATGTCCTTCTAAGATTTATTTCTTTATCTGTTTTCTTTCTTTCTTTCTTTTTTTTGCTAAATCTGGATAATTAATATATGGAGATGTATACATAATATTTCTTTTTTGAAAAGAAAGTTTTAATTTACAGATATATTGCACTTATGACTAAAAGCGCTATTAAGAAATCAAAATGTAAATTTCATACGGTTTTGACAAAGTATTCATTATTTATTAATTTCCATTAAATTCACAAAAACATTATATTACATATGGGTATTAACCTCTTTGTATATTTCGAGATGAATTTTCTAGAATGTATCTTCTATATTATGAAAAATTTCCGAAACTCTTAAAGAACTGACAACATTAGAATTTTCAACAAAAATATATGCAGTCCAAACGACTTATCATTATATCGTTCTGGAACTTTTTGGACACCCTATATATCTATATACCAATGATAAACACTCTTTTCTTAGCTGTGTTGATTATCTATTATTCCACCCTAGCCTTATTAAAGTCAGAAAAACTTTTATTGCCTTACGCTTTTAGAACATGGGAGCATCGTCTACATTTAAAAATAAACACTCATTACTATTTATAATGGAGTATGGGCTTATAAATAAATATAATGCATATAAATATAAATGTGTGTATATATATATATATGTGTATATATAGCTGTCGCGATCTATTTTCTAACGAATAGATGAAATTACGTCTTCTCTATATTAAAATTAGACGTGTAACTTTATTTTTTTATGTATACATTTAAAATTTTCCAAGCCTCTATAGACTGGTCGATAAATGTCGCATCCAAGAAACACGATATTTCCAGGAGTAAGCACGTTTAATGATGTTCTTTTAAATTAAGTAATTTTTTTATCGCTCTCACCGACTTTATACAATAATCTAATTGTATTTATACAATGGCGGTCAGACCGATGGTCTGGTTCGTAATCAACCCCGTAAGATTTGAAATAAAAATAACTACTAAAAACATTATATAAACCCAGTTTTGTCCCTGAAGATGGATCGATGCGGTTCGATGAAACGAGGAAATATCCTAATTTAGGTGGTGAAGACAGTGATTTGGTCCTTTGCTAAGATAGCGTATAGATTATTTTTATTCTATTTTATTTTTATTTTTCTTTCATTTTTAGTAGTAATTTGTTTTCTGATTTTACCGATTATGAAAAAGAACAGTCTGACTGTCATTATATATATATATATATATATATATATATATATATATATATATCTGTATAATTAGATTTTTTTATAAAGACTGTAAGACTGATAAACATATTTGGTCATTTAATTTAGTACAGTCTACATGAGTAAAATTTTTTATCAATATTTAATTATTATATAAATCAATAAATAAAATACTTTATGAATATTAGATAAAAATACCATTAATGAATATGTAGTGAAATTTTTAGCGAATGAGTGATAAAGAAGGAATTCTTAGTGAAAAGGTAAATCATGACTCCGATCTATTTTAAATATTTTACACAAGAAGCATTGTAAAGCTATTACGTATACGCAAAATATTCATACAACAATCTAACTCTAATCGATGCAAACATCATATATATATATATGTCGATCTCTCTTTATAAACTCGTGCTCCGCACCGATACGCGATCCTCTCGAAGTTACAACAGCCGCAGTTTATTATGTCGCATCTTTCAAATGAAAAAAAGAAGAAAAGAAAGATCCAAATTTCCCTTCTACTCGCCGTTCCATCTCCCTCTCTCTCTCTCTCTTTCTTCTCTCTCTCTCTCTCTCTCTCATTCGCCAGGGATCGACGTCTCGCCTCGAGCCGCAATCCGACCGCGCTCCAATAGAAATCGGTATAGAAATCGAGATGCGATTCCCGGGGCCTCTCCCCCGCCCCTTCGCTCACGATGAGCATCTCGGCGGGTGGGGTGGGGGGGGGGGCAGGCGTCTATATATGCGCGATTAATGCGCCCCGCACGCGAGAGACAGCCCGGACAATAAAAGTCGCGGGCTTTCCGTCACGTTTTCCCGCCCGCCCGAGCCTCCCCACGCGAATCTGAACACGCGGAAGCGCACGAGAGCTGCCTCCACCACCCGCCGCCCACCCGCGGGCGCTCCCGTTATTTATCGGCCGCGGCCCGGGCGGCCTTTATCGATTATATACATATATATATATATATATATATATATATATATATATATATATATATATATATTTCGCGGACCCCGGGGGAAAGAGAAGCCTTTGTTCGGGATCAACGTGTATACCACGCGGTTATATATACACGATGATCCGCGTGGGTAATTAATCGCCGAGCGATATTGCGCGCCGCGCGCAGATTCCGCGGGATTTAGAAAGTGTCGGGTGTGTTCTTTTTCGGGGTGGTGCCTATCCATATGTACACATTTATACATATATACATATATAGCGATCGCTCGGCTAGCTTTAAACGTCGCAATCATTGGGGAAAGAATGATTTTGAATTGACGCGGGCAGTATTTCAAGCTAAATATAAACATCGGTGATAGCATCGAGTCCATGAAAAATAGAGATATAAAAAAATAGTTGATAGCTATCTTTTCATGACATCTGCTTTTCACAATATACTTAACTGAAAGTGTAAAAATATTGCTTTTTGATGAATTTATTTACACAAACGTGTTATTTGTATATAAAACAGTAGTGCAGAGTTTGGATCTGCTGGTTGCACTTAAGGGTCGATGATTCGTTTCAATGTTCCCTTAGATAATGCTTCAAGTTTTTATTTTTATTTTTGATTTTTGTTTTACAATTGGAAATTCCATGAACTGGCACGGTAATAAATTAAATAAACACTTTGTTCAAAATTAAAAAAAGAGCGTAAACACACAAGCGCGCAAAATATGGAAAGAAAGAAAATACTCGGGAATACAAGTAACAAAGAAAAGTGAACAGAAAATTACAAATGAGAATGAAAAGAAAATCATAAAAGGGTATGGATCGAATGGGGACAAATAAATTTGAAAATTTATGGTATATAGAATTTATTCGGCAGTAATAAATTGTCGTTTTTTTCAAAGAAAGTAATTGGTGACTATTTCTTCAAGCTAGAAGCTGTAATGCAAAAAACAATTCATGCCATTGGTGCAGAACAATATCTATTTCAAGTCGTGTTTCAATGATAATGAAGTCATGATTTAACATGTACTAAAAAGAAGATCCAAAATAAAAATATATATTAACCTTTAGACTGCCGTCATTTTTGCCTTATAAATTGATATTTTTGATGTGCAAAATTTATACATAAAAACACCTCATATCTCTAGAGTAGCTGTCAAGGTCACAGGTGGCTCATACATGAGCCATGCCGGCAGTCTAAAGGTGAAAAATGATCCTTAGATATGGATTTTGTAAGTAAAATCTTAAAATAATATTATGGAATAACGATGACATAGATTAATATATCTTAAAATAAAATTAAAATAGAATGTACTGTTCGATAATTATTTTTGCCTCGATCCAAACAGTATTTTTGTAAATATACTTTATTGTTGCATTTATAAAACCGATCTTTTTAATTTTTCTGAAGTTATGCTCAAAATACTCGTTTAGCTCGTTTAATTAAACAAATATATATATATATATATATATATATATATATATATATATATATGTACTCGTATATATTTATTACATTAGTCACAGATTGTGCGAAGACTTTTATATTATTTGAACCCAACCTCTGTCTCCAGAGCACATATCAATTTTAACCAAATCTATAATTTATCCGACTTTATTTTTTATTTTAATACATACCCAACATTATCCTCGCCGGGATAAGATCGAGGATAGAATATAACGAGAGTGCGGAAGGTGCGGAGTGAAAGGGAATAAAAGACTGGAATTAAGAAAAAAAAAACAAAAAATGCCCGCCAACGACGAAATTTCGATCCGATACTCGTACCCCCACCCTCCCGACTGCAATTAGATCAATATAGATATATATGGAAAAACGTTCGAACGCGAGTTTACGATTCTCCGATGTCTCTCTGTCTCTCTCTGTCTCTCTCTCTCTCTCTCTCTCTCTCTCTCTCTCTCTCTCTCTCTTTCTCTCTCTCGCACACACACTCACTCACTCTTCCTCCGTCTCCTTTTCGCACAGCCGCGTATATAGGCGCAGAGGAGACAAAAACCGCAATTTGGATTTTTCGCAAAGGAACTCTTTGCTCCTTGCTCGGGCGCTCCCCTTCGACGATAAAAAAAAAAGAAAAAAAGAGTGGATATACGGCCCCGATCTGCGCCCGCGCGCGCCATATGTACTCAGCCCGCGAGAACGAGGACATTTTGCGGCTTGGAAACGGGAAAGCCCGCGATAAAATCCTCTCTCTCTCTCTGTCTCTCTCTCTGTCCCTTTCATTCTCTTTCTCTCGACTGGGGTGTCGAACGGGCGAACAGACGGGCTAATGCATACATATATATTTAGATACATGTATGTATATGTATAGGGCCATGTAATTTCTGAGATGCAAAAAGTGAGATTGTCGCGCCGCCACCCGTCGCGACTCCTGGACTTCTGGTTTCTGCGGAGAAGGGATTTTTCTCACCAGTACATACACAGAGAGAAAGAGAAAGAGTGAGTTAGATTGGAGCTGTAACATTGCACAATACTGCAGCGAGCGCGGTGTCTATGTCGATTGCCATGCTGGCGCATTGGCGCGATACTATTGTAGGCTCGCATATATATATATATATGAGGGAAAAGTTGCGCAACTCACGAGGCGAAGCCGTGACATTTGGATGACAGATTCGCTCCAGACTGAGGGAGGTAACTCGGATTATCTCGGAAAGTAGCTAAATTTTAGGATCTAAAGCTCACCGTATCTCAAAATACAATGTCAAATTTATCATTTGAAAACTAATAGACAGTTTTACTGTATACATTGTCTACATCACGTGGTCACAAAAAACCCTTTTTTTTTGCATGAAAATACCTACTTTTGACGCTTGATTCTAAAAAAAGAATAATACTTCGTATTAATTTAGTAATAATTAGCGACGTTCGTGTGAATTTATGTCCTCCAAACGATTACTTTACAAAGTTGGGCCAAATCACTAATGTACGTCAATAAATTGGCCGAATTTGATCTAATTGTCAATGATGAAAAAAAGTCATACATCCATGTAGGTTCATAAGAACTTCTTTCCTTGAATTGTCATTAATTCAATGAATCCACAGCTAAAGTAGAGATTTTCATTACGAATAAAATTCCTCTGACTACAAATTCCTCTGACTACACAGGTACACCCGATTGAAATACAAGAAAACATATACTAATGTTCCAAATAAAAACGTATATCATATCTTGATAATGAGGGAGCGTTAGGCCCTAAAACTTTATACAGGACTCATTTTGTGGATAATAGACATGTCGTTTCCTTGTACTTTCCCGGATGCCTACACTAAGGAAGGGACCGATAACTTCGATTCCAGGGTCATTTTTCACCGCCAGGCGTGTTTTTTCTGAATTGGAAACCTTTTTTTTGTAAATCTGGATTTGCAAACGCTTAGGTATTTCATTACGTCTGTGATGCAATTTATCTTTTTCATAAATAATTGTCCTGTAAACGACCTGGATAATTACTTCTAAGATCAAAAATTAACAATTGGGTAAAAAATGCAGAGGACGTATTGGAACCAAACTTATCCAATACGTTTTTCACCGCGACCATTGTAACTGAACGAGATACTTTGAGCGCCGGGCAAATGAGAATAGTTGCATATTGGAGAGGCGTGTATGTAAAAAATACTATATATATATCCAATATCGTAGATTCTCAAGAGTAGTTCCATAGACTTGATGTCTTATACGATATACTCGTCAGGCGCAATTTGTTCACCGGTCCTCGGATCCCTAGGCGTCACTCCTTCCACTTTATCCTCGATTTTCATCGAGTCCCCTTGTTCCTCTCATAATTTGAACGCCCGTTCGATACCTTTAATTCTCATTCCTCGTCGCGTAGTCGGTGCGTCGAGTCTCACGGGGGTCGTTGCAAAAAAAAAAACCAAATTCGACCTACGAAAGATTTTTCAATATGAGTTTGCCACCAAAGTCGTCATCGTATCCAATAAATTTTTTTGTGAACAAAGCGATACACGTCTTTTGTACGTGGCTCTATATATTTGTTATAATGTGGTATAGTTACGTTTATTACACTCTGTATGTAAATAATGAAAGTTCGTAGATTTTTTTGCTAGTTCAGTGCCAGGGCATTCCAACATACAGCGATATAAATGACGATGACAATTTCACTGAATAACTATATCAGTCTAAGATAATGGATTATAAATTCGAACATTATAGTAGCTTATGTAGAAAATTGTAGCTAAGCATTATAATAGTAATACTAATAATAGTAATGGTATCGTAATCGATAATATTGAAATATGGTAAATAATGCGTAACGCGAGCATATACGAATTGTTTGAATGAAAAGTCTAATTTCCATTGGGTATAATTTTGGTAGTAGAGAACCTGTCGAAATATGTAACAAAAAATCCCTTATACAATATTGAATTCCTCACAAATAAGCTCGAATAATCGTTAATTAAAAAAAATTTTTACCAGTATATTTATATCTGCTATATCGTAGACGCGTTAATATCGTTTGCTTTAAATTCAAATTGAATTTCAGCTCACGTACTTCTTATATTTTGTATTTTTGAAAAATCGACCAAATCCATAAAATTTGAATTTATTAATTGGCAATTTAAAAATATAAACTTGTCAGGCAATGTGGTTTTCCTGATTTATACGGCATATATACTCGCCGTATTACTAATATATATAATATATCTTTGATATCGTAAAAATATTCTTCTGATATTAGCTTTATTTTTGAAAAATATTTACTTCAAACATATTTAATTCATGCCTTCGAAAGATGCAAAAGAATACTCAATCTGAAAAATATACCTATATAAATTTAACGGAGTTTATGAAATTTATTTCAATCATGTATGCATTAAATTTTATTATATATGCTTACATTAAAGAGACACTGACACGAGGTCTTGATTATAAATTATAAATTTCAAGCAGGCGTGATTGAAATAAATTTTAATGTCTGTATAAAGATTGTTATTAATGTTCAAGGCAGTGATTTGTTTTAATTAATAATGCACTTTTCTAAAACTCATTTCATTAGAAAGCCTATGAACACTTATTTAATCATATGTGGTATATGAAATCAACTATATATATATATATATATATATATATATATATATATATATATATACGCACTGAATTTCAGGTATACAAGAATATACTGTAAATTAAATATAAATGTATTGTAAAGTTAACGTAATTTAAGAACTTGAATGTATGCATTATACATGAATGCGTAATATACTTCAGAATCAGCCTTAAATTATTACAATTTACTTTTACACGATTTTAAAAGTGTCCAAGTGAACCAAGCGCGCGCCGATGGTAAAAGTCATGAAAAAATACAGAATTTGGCACCTCTTCTCTCCCCCCTCTGTCTTTCTTTTATCCTCTTTTCATGCAAAATTCATTCTATACACAGTACGAATAAATCCGGATTTGTCTGTTGAATTCGTGTCGCGGTAGTAAAGAGGATAAAAGACAGATTCACGCCTAGTAGAAGATTTTTTTGAACGAAAGATCCGCAGACCGCGAGTAAGTTTTAGTGATTTTAATATTTTGTTTAAAATACGTTTGTATAAGAATCTATAGAATAGCGTGTACATGTCGCTTCAGCAATTTTCATATTCAATGAGTAAACACTTTTAGAAAATTATTATTAGTCGTTAATTTTAGGATTATGCTTTATGCATTTATATTATGTAATTATATTACTATATATTTCTTACATATACACACATATACCTATACACACTAGGTTGATGCCAACAAGTAGAGCAAAATTTTTTAAGATTGTTTTAGGATGTGCGTCTGCATACATGCATAGAATATAGTGAAATATTTAAAAATTATAATTTTACATTGGTTCATTTTGCATTGGTAAATTTTTTCATAAAGAAATATTAATAAATAATAAAAAACCAAACAGAACAAAACAAAACAAAAATGATCAAAATTAGCAAAAAATTACGGAAGCTACTTGATTTTTCTCCCAAATATTCCTTTCACCGGTGCACCCACGCGATCGTCAACCCCTCGGCCGAGGAAGAAGAAGGGGCTGTGAAACTTCCTGCTACTGACATACGGATTATTCTTATCCTCTCATTAGCGCGCTTTTCCTGACTCTCAGCGCATATATAAGCTGCTGTAAATACCTTCCATATCCACCCCCCCTCTTTCTCTCTCTCTCTCTCTCTTTCTTTCTCTCTCATTTACGACACTATAATACACATATGATGCCAGGATGAGAGAAAGATCGCGCAATACACCGCGCTTTCCGTCTCTTTCTTTCGCGATGGTTTATTGCTCGACCGTTGTGTGGGGCATAGAGAAGCTCTTGGATTTTACCGAGGAATTCACTTTGTGACTGCGCCCCGTGCGTTCGGCGCCGCGTCGGTGCACTTATATATACGTACATACATAAGTTTATCGTAATGGCGTTGCCGGGGTAAAGGGGAGCTCGATCTTTTATTCGTATGTATGGATGCGCGCGCATTAAAGGATCATCTATATGTATAAGGGTAAGGAAACGTTATTGACGATACGCAGATATGTGCTTATAACTGCATATAAACCTTTGATACTGTATTCTTCAATATTTTGACGAAATCTATATATATATATATAATATTAATTCTCGGATACTAACGTGACATCGATCGAGCATTAAGTACACTTGAAAGAAGTGTAAGAAGTACTTTTCTTATTTGATATTAATGATTTTGAGCGCTTAAAAAAATTTAACAATATGTGTTTGTGTGTGTGTATACACAAACACACACACACACACATACAAATATTATTAAATATGTTATTATACATATATTAATACACACAAAATCGTGAAATTGCTGTATAACAATGTTTACACAAAGTCGAGTCCGAGTAACGGAGATCAAGTTCCGAATTGTTTGTCGGAGAATTTTTGCGTCAACAGGTGTGGGTATGTATATATATATATATATATATATATATATATATATATATATTTATACACATGTATGTGTCAATTAAAAATCGGACTGTGACCTCTTTTCCGCCCCCTTCACGCATTTGCGTATATAATGATGCGTAAATGTATTATGCTCGCTCAAATTATCGAGAGAGAGAGAGAGAGAGAGAGAGAGAGAGAGAGATCTATACTTTTAAAGCAACAAACAATATTTGTGCTTACGTTCGCGTACTTTATAAAAAACATCATTTTAAGTGTACATTTTCCTTTGAGTTCTGAATAAGACTTCATCAGACGTGGCCGAGGAGAAGGACTAATATGTGTGCGCGCGCGCGCGTGTGTGTAGTCTTTCTGCATGAGAATTTTGAAAATTCATATAGGCTGGGTGTAATAGAATTAACAATTGGTCTGAATAACTTCTGAGAACCATATATTATATCAGAATTTTTTCAGGTAAAAATTCTAGTTTGGCAAAAATAACAGATTGATTAACTTGACTTTGTTTTCGAGGATATTTTTCAGGTTCCTTTGAAATGTCTGAAATTCATTTGAATTTCTGCTCGAAATTCATATTATACACGCTTCATTTCGTGGGAAATATATTTTGAAAATCTTCCGTTTGAATTATGAAGCTATCTGAATCAATTTAAGATTATTGAAAGACTGAATTAAAAAAAAAAAATAAGATTGTCCAGGCTTCAGTGCATAGGCCAGCCGATATTTGTGCATTCCATTGCGTCACCTATCTTTCTGATTACGGCGCAAAAAACGAGGATTCGTATTTCAGACACACAGGCCTTTCAATCATCCATAGCAATATAAAATGTACGATAAAAATGAAAGTCCTTGTCGGTCAATTTTTCCGACCAAACCAAGCGTTACTTTTGTCCGAACCATTTCATCCGCTAGCATTGCGTGATTCTACATTATTGTTTCAGTACAAGTGTACCTTTACTGTTACGTATACTGCAAGTATTCAGCTAATCAGCAAATAAACGAACGAGCCAAATAAATATTCGAAAATGGCTCGATATCTCTAAAGCTATACCACCCAAATGCATATATACATAGATCGGAATATCAGCTCTGATCCTCTCCTCGCGATTCATAAGAACGCATGTATTATAGCGGGCAACGTTTGACGCGCTTTTTATCGAGACATAATAGCGGTGTACGTATATATATATATATATATATATATATATATATATATATATATATATATATATGTAGAAGATCAGAGGCGGCCCGGTACCGAAACTCCAGGCACCCGTCCCTATATATATATTATACACATTGTACACTCGTAAATTACGCCACGGAGCGATTTCCACGGCATCGCGGCGCGGAGGCAGAGGATACGGAGAGGGAGATGGAGAGTTGCCCGGTCGCGCTATAATTTTCGCCGTGTCCTTCTGCCATAGGTTATATAATACACACACACACGCACACACACATACATGCCACATACACCTATGTACGTGCGATGACCGGTCCGAGCAGAGCGCCTGCTGGCGCCGCAGTCGGTCGCTCCGACCGCCACGGCGACGACGGTCTCCTCGGGAAAGAGGCGAGAAGGTATTATGTTGCGACCGCTCCTACGCCAACCCTCGCCCGACGCACGTTTCGCGCGAACTTGTCGAATTTCGAAAGAAAGAGCGTGGGGGGTGGGGGGGTTGTTTGTTGGGAGGGGGGGGGAGAGCGAGGAGCTGCGGTGGCTCGGATCCCGCTTCTCGGATATATCCAGTTTAGCTGACGAAGGTGCTTATTATGAAGATGCTCGGAGGGCTCAGGGTTGGATTAAGACTGTTCTGGGCCCAGGAGCACATTGGTATACGGCAGGAGAGAAAGATAAGTTATAGAGAAATAAACATGAAACGGGATGATGCAAAAAGATTGGAGAAATAAGTCGTGTATCGCTGGAAAAGAATTATTATTATTATTGTAATATTGTATTCTTTTTAATTTTATTTACTTCGCTTCAGCCATAAACACTTTTGTTTAAATTGTTCATGATTCTATGACAATGGCGATCTGTCGTGGTAGCATATGGTCAATCTATATAATATATTTTTTATTCTTTTCAGAATTGCTATTGTCATTTGTCAAAGATAATATTGCATAGATATTTGAAGAAAACAATGAAATATGACAATTTTTACAGTATTATTTTCGTTACGTGCCATAGACACGTATGTATGTTGCGATTCTTCACGGTGCACAAATCCTTTCATTCAAATCGAATGCTTCTGTTACATACTCGTTTATACACATGATCGATTAGCATTTTTCTCCGTGCGACTTTCTTGAGGATGGCCATCTATAGGTCTTTGGACGAACGGTCAAATCGTGTAACTATATGTGAACATATGCAGAAATTAGTTATTTAATTCAATTGACAATTGGTCATCAAACATATGAATTGCTTTAATTGAAAATTTATTTGACTCACTTCTGTTGTCGCTTTCTGCATCTGCTCGTTATTAAATGTATTAGTATATTTTTCTTCCTTTTTCATTGTTATAGTTATCATACCCGTAAAATATTTCATTTCTGATTCAAATACAAAGAGCAGAATTGACTTTAGACGAATTTAGCTATACCGAATAATTCTGTGAAATCGGTCAAATAGGCATTTAGCTACTGCCCCCACCCCTGCTCTTTAGCCCCTTTCTATATTGGGGCCCTGTCAAGGCCTCTTTCGCAGATATTTTTCAGCTCCTGGATAGATTTTTAATTAACTTGTGCAGCGAGTTGAAATCATATACGAAGTTCGAAAAGATCGATTAATTTAAGTATTGCAATAATTAGTTTTTCGGAAAAATTTTTTTCTTCATTATAGTAATATACACCGTAATACGGCGTGAAATCACGGAAGTATACACACGTACACGCACACGTATACAGGATATTCCCTGCGCTGATTTTAGAAAACAATGGAAGATAGATGCGTCCATATAATCTATAAAATATATACGAGCAGGTTCCCTTCAATACAAAGAGAAACTTAATTACTACCGCTGCCATGGAGAGAGAGAGAGAGAGAGAGAGAGAGAGAGAGAGAGAGAGGGAGAGAAAGAGATTACACTTATATGTGGATTTTTTATATTTTTCAATATATATGTTAGCTTGCAAAAATAATGCTTTACCGTCGCTGGTGCCCATATAGCCAATATATAACACTTCACTGTACTTGTAAACTATCGATGTAGGCACGAGGGAAAGAGAGAAAGACAGTAGAGCGAGATGGAGAGAGAAAGAGAAAGAGAGAGAGAGGGTGAGAGAGAGAAACATTGTATTATTACGAGCAGTTATTAAAAGAAAGAAAGTTAAATGAAAAGATACAAATACACACACGCGCGCGCGCGAGCGACCACCTTTTGTGAACGAGGAAATTGCTTTCTTTTATTCTGAAAATAAATAATACAATAACCTTAGGAAGAGAGGAGAGAGAGAGAGAGAGAGAGAATTTTTCATTCTTTCGACCAACGGAATCCATTGAATTATCCTTACGCACTTTGCTTCTGGGCGCGAAATAATTATTAACCGCGACAGCGCGTCATTGTTGCACTATACCGCATATATATATATATATATATATATATATATATATATATATATATATATACATTATTATAGCTGTCACGTCGTCGTCGACTTGATCTACTGCAACTTGTTTGTTAAGCCTCCTTATTTGTTTCCGGTTTACTCTTTTCCATGAACGATGATCAGGGATTTATTGATATAAATATATAAAGTAAAATATTAATTTTTATCGGTGCAGCAACAATACGTGCACGATTTTTTTGCAATTGCTATGATAAGACTATATACACATGAAGTTATATTAATTATATTAATGAAATGAAGATGTTGAAGGATTTCGAATTTTGTATTACTTTCCGTGAATACACACACACACACACACACACACACACACACACAAACTTATCAGTCTGTAGTACAAATTACGATATAGTATTAATTCCATATATAAGTATCAAACGTGAAATCTAAAATTTTAGAATACATAACGAATTGAAGTATATATTATGTAAATATAAAAATATTCGTTTTTATTTTGACTAGAACGCAAAATATTCAAGAAATTGTAAAGAAATACTAAAAAATAATTTAAATAATTGAAGTTAAAATACCAATAGTAGAAGCTACTTTCGGTTAAAAAATGACCGATAAAGTATGATATAACTAAAATTTTTGTAAAAGTACTTTGAAGAATATTTTTCAAATATATTAATTATATTATCATAGAGATATCTAATAATAAATTAAATGAAAAAATTTCTATATATATATATATATATATATATATATATATATATATATATATATATATAGGCTGTTGCAATTAATCATCCAACAATTTTCTTTCTATATTGAAAGATTCTATCGGAGAATTGATTATCTATTTACAATAATATTATTATTTACATAACAAAGTGTTTATAGCCAGAGAATGAAGTAATACCGATTTGTCAAGATCACACGATATTATAACGGAGTATATAAATCTTTGTACGTATACGATGTATTTGTCGAAATTACGCGTGCACGCACGCTTATACAATCTTGAAATTTCCTTAATTACAAATCTCTCTCTCTCTCTCTCTCTCTCTCTCTCTCTCTCTCTATATATATATATATATATATATATATATATATATATATATATATATAATATTAGTATATAATAATTTATTATATAATAATTAGTACATAATAATAATATTAGTAGTAATATATCTACTTTTTAATTGGTATTATTATAACTATTTTATTTCCATTCAAGTTTATTTTTATTAAAAAAACTATATGATAATTTGCCAACACAAAGAAAAAAACGTTACACACATAAAATTTTATTTGTGTATTATCTTTTAAATCTGTTTTATTATAAGATCTCTATCGCGAATGACTTTAGTTATTTTACAAAATATCACGTTTTTGCTGTTGATTGTGTCTTCAAAGAGAATTGATGAAACTTCATGAATTTTTTTTTTTATTTTTTTGACACTACTGATAATAAGAATGTTAATACATATATTGAAGAGACATATAATATGGAATCAATGTGTAGTTGAAATGTTAAAAAAATGCTAAAAAAATGCTAAAAAATTAATTTCTTTTTTGCGCAGAGAACGTCAAATTTATCTATTTAATTTAATAAATATTTTTTCATAATCTCAATCCATTAATAATTTAAAAAGTTGATTTGAAATCTTCAACAGTTTGATTTATAATTATAAAACTGTACGTTTCCATGTTTTTTTTGATGTATTAAAAGAAAAACCATAAATTTGAAAATAAATACTTTTAACGCCATTCTTCTTTTTTTAACCTAAAAACATAAAACTTATCATGAAATCAAAATTTATAAAGAAAAGCCATACATACATATATGCAAGATCTGTATGTTGTAGAATAATGAAAGGGTAATAATTTAAAGGGTCTATGATCTTTTTATATCCATAGCACTTGAAGCTGTAATAATAAGTCTACGTATAAATAACTAATTCCTTGCTGTGTGAGATTTCATTGATGCAAAAGAATAACTAAATAAGCTTAAGAATAACTACATTTGAGAATTTTCGTTGTTCAATACACATTTTTCGCGGTATTGACAACAGGGTTGATTCCATTTGAACTCGCGCTGGCAATTTTTCTACGTACATATATTACTGATTTTTCCATTGATCGTTCATTAATTCCGAAATATTTATGTGCTTATTAAGTTTAACACTTGGTCAAAATGCATTTTCTCGATTAATATCGCGGCAAATGCATATTAAATTAAGATCTCGTCAAATTCCAACTAATTCGGTCCAAACAGTTCCTCGTAAATTCTATGGAGAGGGAATTAAAATAATTTTGCACTTATACTTATTATATAGCTGTGCTCATTTGAAGACCTTGTATACCCTTCAAATCATAGGCAATATCAGGTCGATTTATTCTAAGCGATTATCGATTGCACGTCTAATGTGCACGTCTAATGTGCCGTAAAAGATTTTAAAGCTTCTTCATTATTTCTTTTTATTTTGCAATGATCCTCACGGTAATTTTGTATTTCTCTTCTCTTTTAATTCCTTTTAATTTTTCAATTTAGCAATCATCAGTTTCACGCGGAATCCTCCATGTATGTATATATACAGGTAGGCTTCGCGCACGTGTATACTATATATCTATATATGTATGTGTATGCGTGCGCGTGTGTGTATACACATTTGCTCATCTCAGCGCCTCGCGCGAAAAACCAGTTGTAAGCCGAGAGCTAGCCGTTGGTTTTGTTTTACCCGTGCGTAATGCTCCGCTATTGTTTTCTTTTTCTCTCCCCCTTCTCTCCTCCCCGCCCCACTCTTTCCACATCGCCCCGGCGCGGCGCGTCCTCCAAGATCCACGCGAGAATACACGAGAGCGCGGGAGCGGATGTGAAATCGTTCCTTTTTCTTGCATTTTAAAGGGGTCCCTTCTCCCACAGATTTCGGACCGAGAGGAAGCAAGAAGAAGAAAATAAATAAATAAATAAACGAGGGGGGGAGGAAAAAGTTAAAAAAAAAAGAAACGAGATCCGATGCGCCTTCTGTCGGGCAGTTCCAGCCAGGGCGAGAAACCGGGATACGCGAGTATTTAAATTTTTGGCGAATAATTAACGAAATATGCGCGCGTCGAATTAATCTCGGGTTCTTTATTTGCGCGCGATCAGAAGAAATTACTGCCGCGCGATATCGGCGCCGCTCAAAGCTGATTGCGTTCGATTAAAAGGAAATATTGCCATTTAATTTCGTTATTATCTCTACCTCAGGACTTATATAGACTTATGTATATGCATATATATATATATATATAGATTGCTAAAAAAATGTCAATCGCGACATTACCACGTATTGCTTTTTGGTAAATTGGAAACATTAAGTTCACTTTCTGCCCCTCGAATTTTAAATAAGTTTAACGTTAATTTTTCTTCTCCTTGCGGTCGCAAGACCAAAAAGATATTATATGTATATATATATATATATATATATATATACACATTTATTTCAAGCGAGGGGGGCCATATCGACGTGAAAAAATGCGACAGAAGTATAAACAGAACGTGACTCGTCCATTCTAATAATTAAACGCGATAAAATTAATGAATTAAATCGATGTGTAGGTGCGACAACGAAATTTAAATAAGCGACAAGGAAATGAATTTGCCAATCGTCCTGTAGGAGAGTTTGCGCGCATATATATATATATATATATATATATATATATATATATAAGATTTAATATGTTATATTAAGTTAGAAGACATATAATTGCTTCGATATAAATTGTACCAACTCTAGTAGAGTTTGCGCTAGGGAACTGTCATATAATGTCAACGTGCAAACGGTATGTGACGCGTGAACGATATTAACATGAAAGTAGATCGTATACGCAAATACAAAACTGCGGATTATTCATATAAGTATAATAATGCATTATTGTTATATCACTGTCGATCTCTTAGTTAAGCGTTTTTTGGTTATCGACGATTATTTTTACTTATTTAAATTTTGTCATACAATTACTTACGTTGGCATTCTATCGCCGCAACAAATTGAATTTTATAAATGGCTTTTGCAAGCGAAAATCCCGAAATCTCTTTAAAGCATCTCTTACAACCGAGCACTAATGGCATAAGAAAATAATTATTTTAGAGATATAATCATAATTTAATTGTAACCATGCATAGACATCATGATGAAAAATCACAGCTACATTCTCGAATATGCTAGATCGTCGAAGGAGTGAATTGATTACAGTTTGTAAATACGAAGTTGACGTCCCTATTACAGATTACAGACATTTTGAGCGGAACTAGATGTATATTAGATTCTAATACGAACGTATATACGATGAGAAAATATTACAATAAAGTTTTGTTAAAATTACTAGATGAAATTTGTAGAACGGCTCCTTTTGTATACCCAAGATGTACCATTCTAAAGTTTCCAAGTAAATACAATTTACGGAAGGAACCGTTTTCTCATTAGTCCTTTTTTTTGGGTCAAACGTATATCTTAGTTTTATTATACTATAAATCGTACTTATACATATTGTTTCACGTAATCTTTCCATTGTATTTATGAATCCCTTCAGTACTTTAGGAAAATACTTTTTCTATCTGAAAATTTACAATTATTTTAGTTTTTCTTTTATCCAAATCAAATGCATTGTGTCTATTATTATCTAACTGCTACATTCTGATTTAATAAAGTAAAAATTAAAAATTTTCATTTGAGTTTAAAAAAAAAAACCGATAAAGCTAAGAAAATAAATTATAAACAATATTTGTCGCTGTATACCGTTCAAATTCTAAAACTAACCATTCGTTCCGGAGATCCAGAGAAAGTGCCAAGTCTAACGAAATTCGAGTTAGATCCCGTGATCTCGGCTCGGCCCTTTTAATCCGTCGCTTCCGGTTCTTCGCGTTTGCTCCCCTCCCCCCCCCCCGCACCTACGCCGCCACCTTATATATATAGTCGTGCTTGCCGCGCATTCGGTAGCGCTAGTCGTGTCTCAGCCTGTTTTTAGCCTCGCGCGCGCGCGCGCTCAAATGCAAGACTGGTTCTTCTTTTGCATGAGGCGGCGTCGGCTCGCCAGCGGGAGCGGCAGCACCGGCTTTTGTAGTATACATATATATAGGGAGAACCGGGCAATTACGTCGGTCAGCCACCAACGCTGAGCGCATTTGAGCGCCTCGCTGGCTGCGGCGAGACTGCGCGGGCGCAGTGAAAAAGTTATACAAGATCGTCCCCCGGGGTACTTTTGATCCAAGATCCTCTACAAAAACATACACGCGCGCGCGCGCGCACACACACACACACACACACATACAATCGTAGGGAATCGCTTCTTCGGGTACGTAATATAGTGCGTTCGGATTATAGTGTAATTGCGGGAAATTCAGCTTACCTCGTTGCCTCCAAGGTCGATCGACAAATTTGTATGTTTAAAATCCCCGGATCGATTTAACTCCTAGTTATCCAAGAAAATCGATCCTGCACTGATGACACTCTGATTCTTGCGAGTCGATTTTATACGTATATATGTCTATGATGTTTCTACTGACTCAGATAGTTTCTAATTTTTTCACTGCTAAATCAGTATCTTGTCATTACCAATCGCGGTGCATGTGAAGAGCGAACCAATAGAAATGTTTTTGAAATAAATTATGCTTCACATTAGTTTGCGTGTTGTAAACATTCGTAATGTCAAATAACAAATTGTAAAATAATTCATGAGCTATTGTACTTTAAATGTAAATATCCGTACCTTGAAGAATTGTGTGTGAGTTCAATAGATGTAATGTCTCTTCATTAAACATTAAGCGGATAACAACTTATTAACAATGTCCTTTTTTTAGGATATTCAATTAGTGAATAGATTTTTAATTACTGCTGTTCTATTGAATCAGATTTGCACCGAATCTACTTATAATTGTAATACAAAGTAAATTAAGTAAGTAGAATATTACTGAGCTGCAGTGAATTATCTAGATTTTCGAGAACTTCGCAGGGGACACATTAGATTTTCTGATGCTGATTAAAAGTTAGGATGCAGTATCTTCTGCTTAAATAGATCAGACGGGCGTGGTTTATTATTGCTATCTTATACATGCCCTAACGATTTTATCCCGCGATTGATTTGAATCGTATGTCTAGATATAAAAGTGTTTTCTTTACTATTGAAATTCTCGAGATAAATTGATTGCCCACCCATTGTAAATATACGTTCGATGAAAAGACGAGTTTCTTCTGTACCGAATTAGCAAATAAAATTTATCATTCCTTTTCTGCTCAAAGCATTCCACTACGAGTTCGTAGCTTCTTAACTATGATTTCCAAATAATGCGCTAGTTCTATTTGTTTTATTGAATTCTTTCAGTTTAATATCGCATACTATTCCTTATCTTTGCATTTTTTTTTTGGCAATTTACACGTTTCTCGTCTAAACATGTCGTAATCACTTTTCGTCTATAATAGCTAAAACTCTATTTCGTTTAACTTATGCGATGGATCATGTTCGTCGTATACTTGTCGAAAAAAAACAATCACGATTCAACAGTTTGTAATTTCTAACGTAATACGAAATGCTCTTTTTTTGGTTATGCATTTCGATTAGTTGAGCAAAAAAACAACTACGCTAGTCGCGCACTTTGTCCATTTATCTCTTGCGCTTACGTTTGTCACTTCTTGTCTTTCGACGATGCGACAATATGATGAAGTGTTCGGGCTTTATAGCAGAAACTCTGCAGACTGTGCTCATCCGACAGCTGTTGTATGAAATCCGCGATTCATACTCGTGCACCTGGTATGCATAAATGTCAGTCCGCGTTTTCTCCACCTTAGCCTCGAAGGAATAATCGTTAGTCCATCTCTGTTATTCATGTGCATATACCCGCGCTCGAAAATCCATAGCCGCGTCAATTTGCACGAACGGCGGTGATCACTTGGCGCGGCGGGGAGGCGGGCGTTTTGATTCTCCGGCCCGCGGTGTTTCGTGCAGCCATCAAGGCCTTTCTATATATATATATATATACTATATCGATATTGGATTTCCAGAAAATTGCCTATACCTTGCGTTCAAGCCCCAAGCGACGCTTCTTTCGCCTAGCGACGCTCATAGTAACGCCACTTGATGTTGCAAAAATCCAGAGGGATCCTATTATAGATTATAAGCAGTAGAAAACCGAGAGGAGAGAAAGACAAAGAGAGAGAGAGAGGGGGGGGGGACTCATTGTGCCAAGAAGGTCCTGTCCACGCGGCTTGGCGAAACAATGCAAAGCTAGAGGAGAAACCGTTAATACGCCCTGTCAAATCTCATAAATATTATACATGGAGCCATGCTATATATATATATATATATATATATATATATATATATATATATATATATATATCGTCAACGGACCCAGAGGGTCATTTGTATATAATGCAGCTTGACGGCTTCGGCGGCTACCGGTATAATATACAAATGAGTAGCTTGAGAATTGTATCTAACACTCAAGCTATTACTTGTAGAGTGACAATCGTAATGGCTGATTGTTAATGGAGCGTTGAAAATATTTCAGCATACATACTGTTCTGTAATATTTTGTATTCAGCATAATGATTAATGTATATTACCATGGGTTTTACTTATAATATTATATTTGTTTTTTTTTCTCTCAACTAACTGAATAAATGATAAAGTTTAACACATCTATTTACTTTAAATACTGATTGGACTGTAACGAGAATTGAATGAAAAAACAGATTCTTTAAGTTAAAATTTTCACTGACCTGTAGTCACTGATAATTGATCCATCAACGGATATTGTAGATAAAATTAAAGAAGAAGAAGAAGAAGAAGAAGCAGAAGAAGAAAAAATGCAATAAAGAATTTTACAGCTCCATTAAATAACCAAAGATTCCATTAATTCATTTCTATGCATAATAAACATACGAAAGACAATTATCCCAACAAGTACATACATAAAAAGAGTCAAGGGAGGCTCCGTTGCAATTGTCCATTGCGCATTTATATGCAGTACGATTGGTTTCGCGAGGCTTGCCTTTCACGCGAATCGAATTATAAAAAGGTACGTTTGTAAATCGACGCTCACATGTATCAATATATATATATATATATATATATATATATATATATATATATATATATATATATATAGTATATGAGTGGAAGGCAGAAGTTCATTTGAGAACTAGTATCTGTATTGCATTAAAATGCCCTCGCACGTATACAAACACACACACACACACACACACACACACACACACACACACACACACACACACACACACACACACACACACACACAAACCTCGGTAAACTCACGACGAGGAGCCCCTTTAATGGCGTGGTGAAAATGTCTCGTTCCCCTTTTGTTCCTCCTAATGTGACGCGCGCACGCGCGCTCGCGAGTGAAATTTCGCACGGAGCGAGCCCGCAGTTTCACAACTGGGAATGCGATCGCATTATCTATGTGGCGGTGAATGTGGGTCGGGTGAGGTATAATGCAACGAGGATTACGTCGATGGCCGAATTCAGTCCGAGTTCTAGTTTTCAGGGCGTAATTGCCGAAACGACTCTTTGGATTGGCTCTCGTTGTAATAATGGAAGCGTCGATAGCTGTACCCTTTCAGCCTAAGTTTTTAGATTAGATAAGTCCTTACGCTATTTATATTATTCGCAGACGGTCTGGTACATTATTTCGACAGCGAACCAGCTTTTTCAATTCCGATCGACGAATTTTTTTTCTCTTTATAAGTGTATTGAAAGAAAAGTGTACATTTTTGCTTCCAATGGGTTTTGTTTCCCAGATGCAGTCAGCAGATGTTTCTCCCTTCAATCTGAAGTAAATTTTTTAGACCATTTCTTTATGAGTATTATTTAAAATAATATTGATTGCTAGACGTTGCTACCACTCACATTTCTGTCAGCATGCAAAATCCCGTACGAAACAACCGAACTTCTTTCCAGATCATTATCTAACTTCTTCGGAAGAACAGAAGTGTACAAAAGCCAGACCATATGCTTTTGATCGCTGCAAGTGATTGTCAGATAAAGCGACGTCTGGAGAGTAGAGAGGATGTGGCAAAAGGTATTATAATTTTTGTTCGACCACTTCGACGTCGAATAGCATTGTGGAGCTGAAGAATGCCTTTTTTGTATTCTGGCCATTTTTCCTCCAAACTGCTATTCAAATGCATTAATTGCTTTCAGTATCATTCCGTTCTAATTGTATTTTTGAATTGATTAGCTCAGAATATATTACAACCATCTGTTGAAAAATAGAAGAATACGAGCACTCAGGAACGGGTGGAAGATATGTTTTTTTTAACACATCCTTTAAATAAAGCATCAGTTTTTACGACAAAAAACTAAAATAGCGAAAATATGCGAGTGGTTAAAATTTTTTTTTTTAAATTAAGACATTTTTAAAATTAAGAATTACTCGATTATGCACGTAGATTGCAATAAAAATATTCTTCAAATATACGCATATTCTTATCACACAATTATATTAATTTTGTTCACCGAAGATTATATGTCGAATGTAACGAATCATTTAAATTTGAAAGAGTCTATGATGAAATAAATTAGCATTTTAATCATATTTCATCTAAGCCATCAATCGTCCAGGGAACCATTAGATTTCAATTACCATATAATTATTGTACATTAACTGCTCATTAGGCAGTATTGGCTTAGCATTAAAAATTGAAAAGCTGCGAGATTATATTTCATGGATTATCCTCTTCACGCCTATACAGTAATTAATTCCCACGCGTCATTCGATTAAATTCTATTTAATTTTATTACTCGTAAGCCTAGAAATTAAATGCAATCGTCCAACTCCTCTTCGTCGAAAATCTGAAAAATGTGATACGTGGAGAGAGAGAGAGAGAGAGAGTGAGTGAGAGACAGAGAGAGAGAGAAGAGGGAGAGAGAGAGAGAAAGAGAGAGGATGGAGAGTAATAATATGACGCATAAAATGTACGACGCCTTGTATTGGCAATCTAGAAATTTTTCGCGCGCCAATCGATTACCCATCAAGACTGAAAAAAATCCCCAAACACACCCGGAGAGACTCCTGCCCACCCTTCCTCTTCCGATTCTTCTCATCCTCCGATCGACAGAGCGCAACATTGTTGGGGGTCCTTTCGCGCCGCGTAATTGACGTACGAACGGGAACGTCCGTTATAATGCGCCGGTGAAGAGGTGGGTGGGGGGGGGGTGGGGCAGAGAAGGACGAGGAGGAGAAGGCGACGCCGTAAATCGTCGTTATCCTTTACCGCGCCGAGTGCTTGCTTCTTCATCATCGCGTCCCTTCCCCCTCCTCATACTGCGCATACCTTCGCTATATATTCCGTTTAATTTATTCGGGGGACGGAAGGGGGGAGGGGTTTTTTTGACAGGTGCCGCGCGTGATTTTCGCGGTGATTGGGTAGTGGAGGGGGGATGTACCGACACGCGGCGTTTCGTGAATTACTTTCAAATTGATTGGTATTTATGGATGAGAAGAATCGAGCTGGAGCGTAAGTCAGCAGCCGCGGTCCGTCGACTACTGGTTGGATTTTTTTTCTTCCGCACCCCCCCCCCCTTTACTCGTTGCCGGCTCACCACGAGTCGAGCGCGGTTTTTATGTTTTTTTTTTTCAGCGCATGTTTATGACGTGGAATCCGTAATGCCATACCACTTAAATAATGTGCGTTCATATTTATATTGAATAATAAGTATTCTATAGAGTCTATAATAAGTTTCGGATCTGGACAGATTTATCGATCGCAGAAATAAGTGTAACGAGAACTGTCGTTTTTTTTCAATTCAGGTTTTCTTGTTCCTTTCTTCTTTTTTTTTTAGAAAAACAATAAATAAAAGATAAAAAAGGCGTAAGCGGCACAGAGACGAAGCATGATTTGTTAATAAGTGGAACATCGTTTGTCTCTCTTGTAAATGCTTCTGTTTTTTTAAAGCAACGAACTATCTTGATCTTAATTGTTAAATATATATATGCTAGCAAGGAATGCGGTAAAATCTAAAATGTACATATAGATTTCGTGAAACGAGTATGTCCGTGAATTCGTGTAGATTTATCAAGAGATTCGTGTGGATTCAAGAGTCCATGTGGATTCGAATGGAAATTACTCTTACATTATATTTCGTCATGATCTATAGAAATTTTTGTTCGTTTTCAATGTAACTGAAACCTCTTACGCTTCATTAAACCGGCATAATCATTTGTCAATAAATTTCTGAAAGTGCACTTGCGTATCGTCAATGGCAGCGTGCGCGAAAGACAATTCATAGTCTGATCCTCATTTTATGTTAAGAAATGAACAGCTAACGTAACCTAAATATTATTTAGTTATTTATTTAGTTTGCATCGGATTAAAACTACAGTTAAACATTCGGTCTTAGATTTCATTCTTTGCTCGCGGCAAAAAATGCATTCGAGATATAATAAGGTAGCGTTGTCGATAGGGTAAATTTAATTAGGCATACAGCCAACGAGTCAATCAGCTGAATGAAGCCCGCTGCACAATACCCCCCCCCCCTCATACCGAGACAGTTCTAAAAGCGGAAAAGAAGAGGAGACAAACAAACACGGAGATCTACATCGCTTCCTCGTTCCGTCCCGATTAGCTGCTCCAATGTGCAACTTCCCCCCTCTCTCCGTCTCCCAGTATTATATACATATACATTTACTACTGTATATTCCTGGCGCGTATTATGCCCGCGTATATACACAGAGCGTCGATTGTGCGCGAATTTACCGTTCGGCAACTCGATATATAAACACACTCCGATCGCTTATGGTGCGCGCGCTCTCTCGCATATGAATTGAATTAAAGCGCATTATGTGAGCGCGCGCGCGCTCTCGCGACGTTCGAGTTTTCCTTCGTTGGATTTGTTCCCCGTGTGGGGCTGGGGGGAGGGTGAGGAGGACGCGGGGACCAGGTTGAAATTGCTGTACGCGCTGTATGTAGCTTAAGCTATTACGTGGCGGACGGGGAGATGTCGTAGATGTATATATATGTGTGTGTGTGTGTGCTTGTGTGTACATTCGAGCAACGAAGAAATGAAGATGTTCGCGTATCCAGGATATGAAAACTATAGTTTACGGAATGGGATTGCTCCGGATAATTAATGCCATTCGAAAGGCCGCCAAGCCGCCACGAATAATGCATATAGTTCAGATTACTATTTTTCTATTTACCACAAGTTTATTATACTTCATCGTATATGCAGTATACATTAATATTTAGTTTAATTCATATAAGTATTATCCATAGCATAGACACGCGTTTAGAGAAGTATTTAGGGAAAAATTGAAAGAAGAAACAATTCCACGCATTTACTGAAGAAAAAAATCACAACGATAATTCTCGATAGAAAAAAAAAACGTTAATATAATCCCTCGCGCGCTTGGCTCAGTCGGTGCTGCTACACATTGCCGTACGCCTGCCCATATGTACGTACACATGACGCGCGGACGCTCGTTCGCAATTTACGGCGCGATTTAAATCCCTTCGTCCGCGGCCTTCCTCCTCGTAATCCCCGGCCTGCTCGCGATGCGGCGCTTATCGCGGTAATGACTTTCGCGGTTAGCCTCGCGTCTCTAAAAGCCGACCGCTAATTTTCCGTTTCTCATTACGGCGAAATTTCTCGTACGGCCAGTGCTCGGTTAACATTTGGCTATACCCGGCACACGGTTTTCGAAAAAAAAAATGTTCTTTTTACGCCGCACAATGGGAAGAGATGTAATTGTAACTGTGTTATTTCTAGCTTAGCTGCCGCATTAGACTGCAGTTATTGCTGTTCCTGTTCAAAAACCCGTCTTATTTATAAATGATTGACTTTATCCTTATGGAGTATAATGTCTTTATTTTCGTTAATACGCATAATTGTACAAGGGAAAGTGTACATCGCAGAATGGATCTATTTAAATCCGCTTATAAATAATATAAACAGTATTATTTCTGCATTCTTGACTCAATGGTTGTTAATCAATCATGGCAGATTAACCGTTGGCTATTTACTCTTAGCCTATATTTGATGGATGGAAGATAGATCAAGATTCACACTTTCTATCTCTACAACATTTGTGCTCCATTATGATACTTGCTTAGAATAGTATAGAAAGAGGTTGCGATTTTGGATCCTATTTATACACTGATTTAAAAAAAAAAATTTTTCAACAAATCATCGCTCGATTTGATCGTTTAGTTCATCATACCTGAATAGAGACTTTTTCCTTCGATGACGATACCCTACTGCTTCGTGCACTGTGTTGTACAACGTCACTAACTGTTTACAACTGGCATATATATATAATGAATATAGAAATTACAAATCGATCTGATTCGTCGAAGTCATCGACAGTAGTTTCAAGCCAGTTAGTCTGAAAATTTATAAAGTGACAATTGAAAATTTCTGAAGACTTGTGATCCATAATTCCAGTTTGTTTAATTTGGTAAACTCTTTGTTCCTTTAGTAGAAATATAAGCTATGGAAAAAATGATCATAAACCTTATAGACGGTAAATATATATAGTTAGATTGTTAGTGACAAAGAAATAATTCAACTGTTATTTGTAATATATGTATGATGGTTCGAATTGGAATTACGTTATGGAGGAATTACTCGAATTGGAAACTTAGAAGAAATTATAATTGTATAAGAGTCATTGGAATATTTAGTGGAACACTTAAAAAATACACTAATGTTAAGCTCGCAATTTAGAATTCGTTTGTTTATATTATTTTGGTATAATGAAAAAACGTTCTTTTATCCAACTTTTGTTTATGAAATTATGTCTTTCACCAAGTTATTATTATTATTTTCAATTAAAAAGTAGAGTGAGCTTTCGAGTAACTAATGTATAAGTAATGTCTACTAGGAAGGGATCCAATTTGATCTGTATATTAACTCGACGTAGTCATTGAATACCGGACAACTTTTCCAGTTCACTTGCTCTTCAGCGCTCGCATCTGATTAGTTTAACTTAACAGCTGTTAACAGTTGTCCTGTTCCTTTCGGCTTATCCATATATATATAATATTCATTCTTGGACGCTAACGTGACATCGGTCGAGCATTAACTACACTTGAGCGAAGCTTAAGAAATTAGCCGACATCATATATACTCTTCGCAAACTTCATGCCGTATTTATCGATGCGTCGGAAAATTTTACAACGCAGTCAAAGTCCTCGGCAGTGATGTATCAATAAAGCATCAGCCCTCAAAACTCCAAGAGCCTGAGCCCTTCTATTGGGACAGCCATATATAGTTATCCGAGAATATCCGGTAAAGTCTGTATTATCGTATAGACTAGTATAGTTATATATATTAATATGCAACTATTTACTCGTAATTGCAATAATAGTAGTCTTGAATAATTTGCACATAATCAAGTGTAATCTGTTGATAGTATTTGGGTTATAAAAGGTGTGGTATAGCGGTTATACAACATATCCGCGCTGCCCATGGTTTGGAAACATGATTATATTTGATATATAAAAATATATATATAGAAATATATATATATATATAATAATAAAACTTCAATTTGAAATCTGTCGTTAGAAAACTTCTGTCAAAGATTATAATTTTTAATTTAAATTTTTACTGTTATAGTTTAAATTCTAAATATATCAGCGGTTAAATTGAGTTAGATGAAGCAAGCTGACAGGTTAATTTAATTTTATGGTATAAAATAATATTTTTTATAAGTAATTGTTGAGAATCTTTCATAATTATTGACTTTTTTATAAAAAGTACAAAGATCTTTTTTGTTGTATTATTCAACTGTAAATTTGTCACTAAATCTATTCATTAGTTCATCCTTTCAATAACTTGCAATATCAGAATTAATCTAATGGTATACTTAATGCATATATTTCATATTATTTTTATAGATTTTAAGAAGTATTTTCATTACTTTTTAACGAATTTAATATTTTACTCGTTCATTTGTATGCAAAATTAGTAAATGTTTCGTACATTTTTGAAACAACGTCCGCTGAAATCGATTATAAATTGTTCAACAACGAAATCGAATTGTTTGACTGTAGTTTTAAGCTTCTGCTTACATATGAAGTAACAAAAATTTATATACGTGCAAGCACAAATCAGCATATCGCTATCTTTTGACAAATGTCCACAATTCTATTATTTTTATGGGATCCGAGTGGCCGATAGTGCTCCGACCGTCAAAATGACGTTATTTGTAATTTATGATCAATTGCAAAACATTATTATCTTATGTCATTCCACAATATCAGAAACATTTTCTGCCAAAATTCCGTTGCAAACACTGAATTAGTTTTCGCGATTTTTGAGACCCTAGAAACAGACATTGTCCCTCTACCATATTAGTATTGAGTATAGTAAATAGATCTAGATATAGTTATAGATACAGTATTAATCAAAATGATTAGTGACTGATCGTTGTTTAAAAGAAAATTTATACCAAAACCTAAAACATGCAATCAGCGCACATAATTAACATTAAGACAATTATTTTTACGTTAAAATATATACATCTTGATAAAAACCATAAAGTCAAGCGATGCAATTTATTCTGCAATTCATATTAAATCCCTCCTCGGTAATGTTACACAACAAAGTCAATGGCGCGCTGCACGAGCATTTCTATATAGTCATCGGTTATATCATCTCCGTAAGATCGATCCCATCCGCTGCTGCGATATTCTGTCGGCAGCTGAAAGGCTAGAGGGGGGGGGGGACGGGCGGAGTTCGAGGGGACCGGCCCTTGTAAGCAAAAGGAGAACAATACCGCCCTCGGCATTTTTGCGCCGCGGCTCCGGGAGATATCGATGCCGCGGCGATATCGGCGGATCCATGTTAGATCGTTCATCGCCGGCGATTCTTCAACCACCTGGTGAGCGAGACGTATATTTGCAGCTCGTGTACGGCGATGTGCCGATACGCATCCTTGCTTTTCTAGATCGCCTGTACATACATAACGTATGTATGTATGCGTGTATGTATTTCTTGCCTTTGTTGTCAAGAAAAGAAAAGACAATTTGTTAATACCGTGCAGATTGATCGATATACTCGCGGAAAACCGTACAGCCGGTCTGTAGTGTATGCAAGCTTTGGCGAGAGTCAAGCTGGGAGTGGGGATGATTTATAGAAACACGGACGGGAACGAAGGGCCTTGGATGGCTTGGAAAGACTCCTCGATCGGTATCGATAAGAGCAGGAAATTCACGAAGCATTCCACGTTAGTCGATTTCGAGGAGCTTTTCTATACACGCTGTTAAACCTAAATATCCGACTAATCATGTCTTAAATTTTCTGAGCTTTCACGAGCTGACAAAGTTCTTGAAGCCCCCGGTTCCCTAATCAGCAGAATTTCAATTAGCTAACGCATTACGTTTATTTACGAAGATGGAAAAGAAGCACTATCATCGCTCTACTATAATAAAATGGACTCTTTGTTTATCTATATAAACGTAGTGTTCATTAAATTACAGAAACTTTAGTTTTAAGTTAAATCGACACAATCGTGTTACTATAAAATAGCGATCTAACATCTCATCTTGAAATGCAATATTCTCTAATTCACAGTATCTGTATCATTTAATAAAAGTTAAAATCTACTTGATCGAATGAAATTGTTATAATTCTTATATTGAGCACGTCTTATGAAGGATTTGTATATAAGCATGGATATGTATATGGTATTCTTATATAAATATAAGAATAAATGGGGAATTTTTGAAAAATGCGTTTCTTGCGCATTTTCGTTTATTTCAAATCTATTCATAGAAATGTATATAATTTTATCCTTGAATAATGCATATCATTATATTCAGCGACAAAGTCGCGCCCGCTTACCTGTTATACAATACGAGAATTCTCGTTCCCAATCCGAACACCCCACCATCCAAGTTGTCGATCATCACCTGGAATTGCATTCTTCCTTTAATCGTCCTATAATCATCGACCATAATGGCTTCTTCCATAAACAGTGAGCTCGCCTGTCTTTTTCCCTCGTGTTCGGTGAAAAGGCTCGCCCCCCCCCCCACCGCCTCCCGACTCCCCAACCCCCAAGAAGACGCGGGCAAAGCAAACAAAGCGAACATTTTAATTTTGTCGGACGCGACCGGAGCTTTTTTACCGTCTGGCCGGCGCGTCAGCCTTGCGGCCTCTCTCTTCCTCGCCCGCCCCTCCATCTCTCGCGTGCCCTCGAACCGAGAAAGGGAGAGATTTACGCGCGCCCAGACAATGCGCTCCCCAATAGAGGTGTATATATTCGGGTGCGTATTATATACCCGCGCGCGTCGCCCGTCATCCCCTTTGCGTGCGCACCGAAAAAACTGTAGCGCGAGCCCGCTTCTATATATAAATACATGCGCCCGTGCGCCCGCGCGCGCGTGCGAATATTAGACGCGTGTGCATTCCATTGTTTGGCTGCGCGCGCCGCCCCGTTGCGACTGGCCAGAAAAATTTGTCAAGGCCGAGGAGATGAACAAGAAGTAGACGATGAAGAAGAAGATGAAGAAGAAAAAGAAGAAGAAGAGGAGGAAGGATAAGAAGCGCCTGGTGCAGGACTGACTGACTGAGAGGGACGCGTGTAGGTGTTACTTTGAGCGATGGCCCGAGTGATTTATGCGTGTGAGAGAGATAGATGGATAGATGCATAGGGAGGGAGGGAGGAAGAGAGAGATAGAAGGAAGGAAACTAAAGAATCGTTGAAAATAAATTGCCGCAGGTTAATCCAACCGCGGTATTTTGTTTTTCTTCGCGTTCGTCAGAAGGGATGAGAGAAAGACAGACTGAGTAGGAAAGAGAGGGGTTATTGCGAAGCGTGCGTATAGAGAATGGAACAGGCGGTGTTTGTTCTTTTGTCCCTTTTTCATGCCTTTCGCCCGTCTTCTGTTTTTTTTCTTGCCAATTATCGAAGAAGTTTTTAAAAGCTTTTTTTTTACCGCTAACTATTAATGATAGTAATAAATTGCAGCAGTCAATTAGAGCGGGATTCGTATATTAGTGCGTTATTGATGCCGAGGATAAAAATCGATTTACTGATCTTTTGAAGAATTTCAATGATTATTTGGAAAAATTTGAGACTCTCTGCTGGTCTTAATCGACGATTAAAAGATTAGGTCCAATGGGATAACTTTCGAGGCAAGAGTAATAGAGCTCGAAGGGAGCCAGGAAGTGGCATCGATGAATACGGTACTGAAGGCTATTTCTAAGCTTTAATGAAGGTCAAAGTGATTTTTATTTTTAAGAGAGAAATTCAGATTTTTTACCATTAAATTCTGAAGAAGCGCGGAGTTTTACGTTAATACGTGCATCCAGGAGGTATATTTAAGCTGAACTCATAGGGATGAAAATTCTAAATGTGGAAAATTTATAAATTAACGTGGCAGATTATATAGTCGGTCTTTCAAACAACAATCGCGGAAGAAAAGTTTTCAGGATGTCTTCCGATTCGATTGAATTTACGAAATCCCTTTCGCAGTGCTATGTAGATATCTAGCTTTGTGTTTTACATGATGGAGCTAGAATTGCAATTTTTAAATATGAACAGCCGAATGCATAATCGAATGTAAGAACGTTCGCTCTATGGGAGCTTGCTAGTCTAAAAAACAGGTTGCCCACTTGACGTACTTGGCTTTGACCCGGCGATGAACTTGAAAATCATTTTCAAGGCTCAAATTCCCGTATAGCGCGACGGTGGTGGCTCTCCTAGCAAACAAAAACGTTTTTTTCTCGGCGATTTCATTATCATCAGACCTGATACTGCAAAGTTACCGGCGGTTCGCGGCGCAAGGGCGGGGGGGGGGGTGATCGAGGCTGGTCGAACGAAACACCCCTTATATAAATCCCGAACGCGCGGTTGATGAAATTATATGCGAAGGGAATTGCTGGAAACCACGAGAGGAGCGCGTAAGGCGCGCGTAATATAGGGAAGAGTTCAGATTATGCGAGCTTCGACTTTGAGGTTAAAATTATAGCACTTGTGTAATGCGCAGCCACATTCCCGAGAGAATGCGAGCTATTGCAATTACAATCCGCGGAATACGTCTATACGTGCTCGTGTGTCTGACTGCTTGTAGAGCGAATGCAATTTTCACGAGTCCCCTCTCTCTCTCTCTCTCTCTCTCTCTCTCTCTCTCTCTCTGTCTTTCTCTCTCCCTCTCTTTCTTTATACATTCGCATATTATTATATAAATGTCTCTGTAAATACACTTGAAGAATTAGGCACCAAAGATTTTTATTTACAAAAGTAACAAGAACTCTATGCGCATATTTTCACACGGAACTGCTGCTTCTTGCAATATTAATAATAAACAACGGTATTAGTATAAAGAAATAATACTAATTATATAAATAATAATCATTGGCATCAAAGCGTTTGCATGCTACTTCGAACGAACGTTTACACTAGACGAGAAACCGCGAGAAAATTCATTGAGAACGTAGCGTAAGTATTATCCTTGAAAAGCCAGGACTCCGCGTTTCGCTTCCAACCACGTATTATAATATATACATTATAACTTTCTCGCATAAATACATGCATGCATGCATGGATATATATGTGTGTATATATATATATATATATATATATATATATATATATATAAAGTATCCGCGCCTCAGAAGCATTTGTACCGAGATTTACGTAAGCGCGTATAGCTTATATGCGCCGGCGCTACGATAACGTAATACGATCGTATTATATCGGCCCTTCGACGCGACGACTGCAGCGACCGCGCGCGCGCATCTAAGCATTCTAATTAAGTCATAAATAAATGCGCGGGAATTGAGTCAAAGCAATGAGAAGAAGTGGGATCGGGATGGGGGAGGGGGCGGGGGTTCGATATTGCACAGCTCTTGATTAACGATACTCGGCGCGTCGAACGTTTATGTTTGTGTTTGTATGTGTCTGTGTGTGTATTGAAAAGACACTCTGCTATAATTGGGCAATAAATCCTCATTAAACGGCCGCGCGCGTCCTCTCCGCCTCGTGTGTTAAGTGCGCGCACATAAATATATATATATATATATACACCAGGCGGCACTTTTCGTGACCGCGGCCTTTTTAATCAGGTCCGCTAATGTCCGCACGCTCGTGTCTTATCAACGTGGCGCATGCGCACAAAGTCGGAGATGCGCGAGCGACAACGCGCGTACGCGAAACGCGTGCGCCGAGAGAGAGAGAGAGAGAGAGAGAGAGAAAGAGAGAGAGAGACCATATACGTTCGGGATTATACTTGCATTATCGAGGGGAAAAGCGCATCGACGCTTCGGGGATAAACCGGTTGAACGATTTTTTTGGTAGAGGGGCAGTGGGGGGAGGGGGTTAGGCCTCGGCGAGAAGGATGCAAAGAGCGATCGGAAGGGGTTGGGGGGGCGGGCAGAGCCGAGCTTCTTTGGCGTTAACGCGAGAGGCGCCGATTTTTCCGCGAGAATGAGGCGCGCACCGATTATCGGCGTAGGAAAATCTCGCGGCTGGCCGGCCGGCCGGCGAGCGAGCTAGAGATTTTTCTCCCCGATCGGCTTGGCACGGCGATAGGAGGGGGGGGGGGTTGCGCCTGCTCGCGCTGCCTCGAGCATCGCCGTATATCTACATAACCGTGGTTTATGGGCCCGAGCACGTTGAGATTCTATATAGTGTGCATGTACGTTCGGTGCGCGGCGGAAGACGCGGAGCTCTGCGTAAAGTTGCAAAAAAAGGAGAGAAAAAATTATATCGACGCTATCGGAATTGATCGATTTCGTGATTTTAAGCGGGAGTCGTTGATTCGCTGCATTGATTCCTATGTGCATAAGTACGTGCGAAAGTAAGTCAGAGTCGATGAGAATTAATGTTTCAAGAAAACCTTTCGTACAAGCAGACTGCAACCATAATGAACCATTTCATTTTTTTTTAAATTTATTTTTTCTTTGGAATGTATTATTCAGAAAGTTTATGCATAGAATGTCAGTTTTCATAGAAACAGTCGATATGGAAAAATGTTTCTAGGGTTCTTTCTTAATGCAACTCCGATGCTCAATGGAGAAAATATGCGATGAATATCCTAATTTTGATAAGGGTTAAATTTCTAGGTCAATACAATACACAGCAGGTCTTAATGATTTAATAATGTTGAAGATAATGCAACTATCTTGATTATAATGATTAGATTTAACTACTCTTTGCTTTTCTAGTAATACTTAAATATATTGTTTGGCATGCTTCTGTATTTTATTTGCTCGTAAAACAATCTCAAAAGGTAGTAAAGAGATTAGAAATTATTCTGATGGTGTATATGTGTAAAGAGTATGGGCTTCATAAACTGAACACGAATAAAGTCAGCATGAACAGCAAATAAGAGAAGGCATTTTAACAACATCCTTTGGAGTTTTTAACATAAATTAACGTGGAATAGATAGAATATCAGTGATCTTCGAGGAGATGAAAAGATACAAAAAGGTATAGGATTAATGCAATTAAACTCAGTAAATCCATGTAATCCTTTGAGAAGCCAAAATTAGTCGGGAACTTGAAAGTAAATGTCAAAGATTATAAGTGAATTCCATTCCGCCCTTGCAATTTGAGTAATGCTAAGTAATCCTGAGCGACTTATTACAAAGTAATTACAAAGTGAGCTGTACATTTATAATTTTTTTGCAGGAAATTTAAATCGCACCATAAACCATGATTTCTTTGGCTTGAATTATCAAAATAGATTGTATTACCAACATTACTGAGCTTTTATAATAGCGCCAATAAGAGATCTCTGGATGAAAATCGTAACTTACTTAATTGCATACGTAATTATTACAATATAATTTTCACTTTATTTGGGAAATCATTGAAATTTTTATCGCTTGCGAATGAAGTTATTAGCTATATCATATTGTCGGAAAAAGGAACCAGGCTACACCGTTAACGAAATCCAAAATTCGATCGTTTAAGCGGTTTATACACGATGTTTTAGGGGTTAGGGTTCTGTATAAAAGCACGTCTCAGTCCATAACTTTGAAGACGTGTAATTGACCTTCTTCTGAAAAACTAAAATATCATTAACATCAATGACTGGAATATATCCCTACCGTAGTATCAGAAACCCTATATTGATCATTGTCGCATTTATTAGTAAATAATTTTTATTGTTATGTCGCGCGTGACTTGTGACAGGGATGAGTGACATGCAGATGCAGCGTGATTACACGCTTACGCGTTCATACATACAGTTTCCTGATGTTTGTCCATACAGGGATGCAGTAAAATATGGTTTTCCGAGGAGAATGAAGTGTGTAGAGAGAGAGAGAGAGAGAGAGAGAGAGAGAGAGAGAGAGAGAGAGCAAGGCATAATGACGTATAGTAACGTATCCCGGGGCTGAGTGTTTTACTGACATGTCGCGAACCTGATGAATACCCTTTAAAATTTTCGTAAATAATAAATAATACTTCAAAACAATAAAGTAGAAATTAATACAAGCTATGAATTAGTCTTCAAATTTCGCAGGAATCAACCCTTAAACATTTGTATTTGATATGCCTATTCGACGTTCACCAGGATTTTATGTCTTCATCGAGGATATAAGCGTGATAGACGTTTGGGATTTTATAGGATAGATTATGTTCCTTAATTCTAAATAATGTTTAACGCAAAACTCGGTCGAACTGCATACAATCTGCCTTATTCTGGGCTTAGCGCAAAAAAGCGAAAAAGAGATACACGTTTACGGAATCCGTAGACTATGCTGTTAATGAAGAAAATATCAGGTTATGGACAACTCGTCAACCAAAAATAAATCAAACATACAATGGAGGACAAAGAAAGTATTTGGATTTATGCAGTAATCGCGTATAGTATTTTATGTAATAGTTGTCCGTATTAGTGGGTTGGTACATATTAGTGTAACAAATTCACAGATAATATGAAAAAAAAGTTCGTTCTAATGCAAACTTATTAAGATTTCAATTAATAAATATTTTTATAGGTCTTATAATATAATATTTTAGCTATATCATATCATGTCATATATGACAGTCTGATTGTCATTATTTAAGCTAATATATTATATTATAAAGACTGTAAAACCGATAAAAATTTTTATTAATTTAATTCAGAACAGTACAATTTTTAATTTTCATTCTAATTTATTAAGGTATACATAACATCTATTTATTAATTTATTTATTATTATTTATTATAATATTAAAAAATGTCTTTTAAGAACAAACGATTTACGGTTTCCAGAATTTCCAAGCATTTTCGTGTTTCATAGGTAGTATGGAACGGTAATTTTTATATGACGAAACGGGGTTAAATAAAAAATAAAAAAAAAGCTAAACAAAATGTTCTACATACTATATAACTGCATAAAATTATGTTGAAGCAATATTTATTTCGTGTTTTTTTAAAGTATTTTCTAAGTTAAATTATCCTGTCCATTAATACCGTAATGAAAATGAATTTATCAGACTTTGTAGGAGCATTTGTCGAAACAACGCAAGTCAGATTTATTATTAAAAAAAAATCACGAAAACACCATATGATAGTTGTATAAGTAATGTAATAATTTATATATTGTTTAAAAATAATATATACAATTCATAGATATTATTGTATTGATATTGATTATCTATAAGTCTCTCTCTCTATGTGTGTGTGCGTCCGTGCGTGCGTGCGTGCGCATGTTTATTAATTAAAATAATAGTTTATTAATTTTTTAATAACATTAATTTTTTGCTCATTAAATATTTTAGTTAAATTCAACTCTCGTGTAATTTCTATCATATCTTCATGCAACTTGTCTTACACAACTGAACTTATACATGGCAGTTGTATCTTGTACGCACAAAATAAGGGAGTAGAAACGTGTATAATGGGAGGCGCACAAATAGGTGCCGCTACTATACCCCCAACTAACATATACCCAATCATATTACGTCAGCTATTATAATTCTTGAAAAATGCGGACTGAAAATTCAGTGTTCAGTATTCGCAAATTACACATAAATAACCATTTGACCGAGCAAGAGAAATATATATATATATATATATATATATATATATATATATATATATATATATAGAATTGCGCATGGAGACCGTGAAAATTCCAAATTCCGCCATTATACGCTCGGAGTGTGGATGTCGATGAAGGGTTCGCGTGATTTTACGCAAACGCATTAATCGTCCGGCGAATTAATGTATAATCGAGCGTTGAACGGCGTAAAATGACGAGGCGGCGGCGGCGGTGGCGACGTCGGCCCCCGTCGGTCAGCGAAGGCGAGGAGGAAGGACGCGGATGCGTGGCACACTTTTTTTTACCGCGCGCTTCGCAACCTCCCCGGCCTCCCTCGCCATTGTGTCCCGGCGCAATCGCCGAATTGAAATTTTTCTTGCCGGGCAAGCCCCGCGAGCGGCCCCCGTCGTCGGGCGATGATTTTGTTCTCTGCCGGTTCTCTTGCTTTTTTTCGTTCCCAGGCCCGCCTCCGCCCTGTCCCTCCCCCTTTCTGGTCACTTTACAGCAACGGGATACGGCGACGCCGCTCTTGCACCGGCTCATTGTTTATCGGTCGCGGGATAAAAGTTGATGAAAGCCGCGGTCGATGCGAAATTTCAGATAAAAAGGGGCAGGGAGGAAAAAAAAGGAAGGGGTAGGAGGGGGTAGAGGGAGACGGTCATTCGATACGGCGGAACGAAAGGGGATATTAAAGACGTGAAAGTGTATTTAATTTATTATTAGCTAGATTTATGTAACGAATCGAATTCGAAGGAGCCGTGAACATTATTTATTGTTGGCGATTATTATGGAGGCGTCAGTCGGGTCCTGGCGAACTGTATATACGGCAAGAAAAATGTAATTTTAGGTAGCTGAGAAAATATCCTTCGCATATTATAATTAATTAAGGATTTTCCAAAAAGCATGCACAAAATTGTTTTTTTTTCCATTCATCTCTATGTATATTTAGTTTTATTCTAATACGCAATAAATAGGTTTAAAATACATAAAAAGGTCTGGTCTAGAATTTCATGGCCCCTTCGATGCTTCATTTTTATGAATAATACTTAAACATATCCATAGTTTCGAAAATTGAATTAATGTATAACAAATTCCTACCTAGAATATTTAGAATTCATGAATAAATATTCAGAATAAAAAGCTTAGAAGGGTCCAAAGCGTTTCAACAAATAACGCCGCGAAACTATTTCAAAAATGTTTATAAAATATTTTTTTTGACTAATAAAATATTTCTTGACTCATGGAAGAAATATTTTCAAAATATTCCGGAAGCATAAATAAGTTCTGTCGAGACAATAATACAAATTTTTTCAAAAATCAAATGGTTTTAGAAAAATCTTTTACAGCGCTTTGGAAATTTTTTGAAAAATCTTTTTAAATTTTATTCTTTTACCCTGATACATAAATCTATTTTAAAATAATTTTGGAGCATTTTTATGTTTATAATATGTTTATAATACACAGGGACAACTATGTCTCTAAAATAAAGTCGAATAAATAACTTAATAAATAACTTAACCTGCCTGAAGAGAAATATATATATACATATATATATATATATATATATATATATATATATATATATATATATAATATTCATATGTAACGATTATTATTATTTTAGTAGTATATACGTACAAAGCTACATAATGCTAGATTACATAAAGATAGCATTAAAAAAATGGATTAATTTTATCTAACAGTGAGAGCCATCTATATTTATACAATCTTTTTTCCTCCTCCAATTCTACGACATTAATTGCTTCCCCATATATGACCACTTACGCATAAAATCTATTTTCTCCCTACATTCGGAAAGATGCATTCCCACTTTCAATAACTGATAAAAGTAAATTACCTCTACAATCGTCTATATATATACTTAACTGGGGGGGGCAGCATGTGTAGCACGTGTGTGTGTGTGTGTGTGTGTGTGTGTGTGTGTGTGTGTGCTTGCGCGCAGAAAATTAATTTAGAAAAGCTATGGTCATACGTATACTTAGCGAAACATCGTAAACTGCATGTATATATAGCGCGTATCTGTATCCGCGGTATAATTCCCCATTACGCTTCATTATATCCCGTCCACCCTGTACGTCGGGTCAATGAGCGTAAATCAGTATAGAATATGCCCCGGGAGAATGAAAAGCGACAACGCGCGCGCACCGGGCCGCTTGTCGCTTTCGTATATAATCGAGAGATTACCCCATATATATATATATATATATATATATATATATATATATATATATATATACACACATAGGGACGAAATGCGCAAAGTGCATTTGCGGGCGCGCGTCCTCCTGCACACACACACACACACTCATAATATGCCTTTCATAAATCATACTGGGCTCTATATATATCCTATAACTGCATCCTATACTTTGCGGACTTTGCGAGAGCGCATTCGGTCCAGTAACGTTTTACGAATCGTGGGCCATGAAAGGAGACGCTGTGCGGATCGTATCGTGATATTAAAGGGGAGGAGAGGGGCCACTTAAAAGCGAGCGTTTTATCACCGTCGCCCATACACAGCCTTGTCGAATAGTATATGTACACACACACACGCACGCATGCTCACACATTTATATATAGTTAGATTAGTAAATACAGTAGCGATGTTGAGCTGTTCATATTGTGGATGAAAACTGGCTGTCAAACTGAACGATAGACTGATTTTTGAAGGAATAATAATGTAATGTGCCAATAATTGAAACAATTTAAATTTTATGTTTTAAGTGTAAAATCATACTTGTACATATTGGTAAACGCAACAATGAGTGATTTTTAATTTTTATTACTTCATTTATGACATATAATTTATAATTTCTATACAATGACTACACATCTTTTAAAACAGTGTCCACATGCAATATCGACGATTTCGTTGACATTGTATTGAATTCCAATACTTTGAATTAATTTTCTCCTTTTGCGAAATACATGTGGTAATGTTCAAAAAAATTTTACCGGGCACAAACAATCCATTTTCTTTCTTTTCCGTTTCGTAGCGGCAAACTCGTCCCCAGTGATTAGGAAAGCTACGAAAAAAAGACTAACGTAGTTCGAAAAATTGAAAGCTAATTTTGTTTTCAAAATTGTCTTCTAAAAATGACATATCAGTGCTCGAAAAACAACTTGAACTGATTTAAAAAAAAAACACACGGCGAGTCTTCTCCGAGCTGAAAAACACCGCCCCGGCCAACCTCGCCCTGCGAGTCCGAGTACCTCGACCGCGGGGCCGGCGAAGACAATGTGCCCTTCGTCCCGCCACGAATTTCCCGGCTGAAATTCGTAGGAACCCTCTCTCTCTCTCTGCGCCGCTTGTATTACCTGTCCCGCTCGCAGTAGGTAAAGCCGGCGGTTTTTCACTGTCCATTCCCCGAAACTCGCCGATGACCAATCGGCGCGACGAAGTAGCGGCAGCCGAGGGAGCTCGGACTCGCGACAGGACGCGCGTCTTGCTACGAAAATTCGCTTCGTTCAGCGAGCTTGAATAAAAATTAATCACGATAATTTCGTGCAATGGGAATTCCGTAAGACGGTACGTCTCTATTATGTTCCATACAACGCCTGAGTAAATCTCGTGGAATTCATCGATTTGAAGCCGGCTTATTCTATTTACCATTGCAATTGCGAAGCCGACGCGCTTTCATGAAAATTTGCCCGATGATTGATTATTGATAGCGTACATACATAAATATATCCTTAATAGCACTCTGATCTCAAAATCACGACTCCAACGTAATTCTCCGGCTCTCGCGGCGCAAATTGGGCGTGTAAATTGATTCTGACTCCGTGAATTTTGCCCCTCCCTGCTGCGCCCGAGCGCGAACCCTCCAGCGAGATAGACATTACGTAAAGACTTTTTTTTTTCTCGTTAATCGCTCGGAATTACTAATTTGGTGAAATATATTGAGCTTAAATAATACACTTAACGCGCGTATAAACTTAAGTTAATTCAGGTTCGCTTGAATTTTGAACGTTTTTCACATATACCTGCACTTATACATTATTACGAGGATCTTCATTACGGAGGGGGCCGCGCAATAATGTATTCGGCAATAATATACCCGCAGAATTTCATACGGCCCCTTAATCTAAATGCTCGTTATTAACGGCATTATATCCATATACACACTTATTCCAGGCGGAGTCTTACGCTCAACGCGGTATCCCATTGAAAGCTTTCACTGTATATTCAAAGTTCAAAATTAAATATAACGCTTTTAAGTTTATCTTATGGCTTTTCGCTTATTTATGAGCAGCGACGAGCGTTGAAATAGGCGAAGCTACGGCGATCGCGCAACATATTGGTCCGATTACGGGGATTCGCTTTTCTACGTTCTGTAATATAATACGTCTGTGTATATGTAGATACACATACACACATACACGACAGCAACGTTGGAATACTTTGTGTAGTTTTCCAACTAAAGAAATCCATCTAAGCGATTGCTTCGAAATTTACATCGCCCGACATTTTCGAATTATACATCATACTGGATATATTAAATCACTTATCCGCGCGATCGCCGAGCTTCGATGACGAGAATGTAAAACTGCAAATGTATTTTATCTATTAAATGAGGACGGTAAAGTAGGCAGATTGCAGGCGCTTTGAAATAAGCCGCGTTTTATAAAATTGTTACCATCTGCGATTTATAGATCGGCGCATTCTCGGCAGTACGGGGATTATTCGAATGATTTCGAAAACTTCCGTATTTCTCCGCCATGAAAAATTATCAAAATCGTCATTTTTACAAAAAGGCGTATTCAAAAATTCATTATCCAGAGGTTTGGAAATTTAAGTGTATATATATATATGTATATATATATATATATATATATATATATATATATATATATATATATAATGAAAATCAAATGATTTGAATTACATAGACAATATTTCAAATGCGAACTATTACTTTAACCTTTGTCAGCATAGTTATTTGTTTCAGCATCGAAATCGAATTCATGTGACTTTGAACAATATATATTGTATTATCTATAATAGGGTAAAAAACATGCTTGTTCATCCGGTTTATCACGCTAAGAGATGGTTAAGACAATGTTCGTGAAGAGTTACTTCAGTACTATGTTAGTCACTTTTTGGCCATTCAAATCGAATAGGGAACATGAAAAAAATATCCGAAATATGAACAAAAAATCTAAAAACAGGTTTATCACTTTTATATATATTATATACACACTTATATATATATATATATATATATATATATATATATATATATATATATATTTAATCACAATTTCAAGCCTGTAATTTAATTTTAAGTTTTTTTTCGTCACCCATGCTGGACAATCTAATATTTTTAGTATCATCATTATCCATATAAAACGTCATTCGATTCCTTTCGCAAATATCCCCAATTCGATTAATACGGCCCTTCAACGAAACAATATATACATATAACATCCCGCCCAGTTCTCCAAACGCATTCGCTAGCTTCTCTCTCTCTCTCTCTCTCTCTCTCTCTCTCTCTCTCTCCCTCTGCCCCCCCCTTTCCCGCCCGCGATTTCGTAAGCTCGCAACCTACGACACGCGGCCTGTCGTCCTCTTTTCGCTCCCGATCCGACCTCGTGACCGTCCACTCCGGGCCGAGGTGTCCCAGCCCTCCCCCCGTCCCGGCTCGCACGGCCCCCGCATAATTAAGGCTCGGACCCGG